>SNQJ01S0011252.1:0-20577 GCA_010110895.2 Picea sitchensis | reverse complement strand
GCATGGAAAAGCTGCTAAAAAAGGTCATTCTGGCGTTATTTCCCAACTCCATGCCATACAAGCAATTGAGACACCCTCTGTGCCGCAGAACCTGCAATGCATCCTCTCTAAACATCAAGTGGTTTTTTCCACTCCCCAAGGACTCCATCCTTCCCGTGGTGTTCATGATCATTCCATTCCCCTTGTCCCAGGAAGCCTTCCTCCCAATATCCGTCCCTATCGTCACCCTTTTCTCAAAAAAATAAAATTGAGAAAATGGTTCAAGAACTGCTTAATGCATGTGTTATCCGCCCTAGTACGAGCCCCTAATCTTATTTTGTGCTCATGGTCCTTAAGAAAGAAGTTTCTTTGCGCATGTGTCCCGACTTCCGCGCCCTCAACAAACTCACCATTAAAGACAAATTTCCCATTCCTGTCATTGATGACCTCTTGGATGAATTGAGTGGCGCCTAGTTCTTTACTAAACTTGATCTTCGTTCTGGTTACCACCAGATCCGTATAAAAGAGGTAGACATTCCTAAGACTTCCTTTAGAACTCATGAGGGCCACTATGAGTTTTTGGTCATGCCCTTTGGCTTGTGTAATGCTCCCTCCACTTTCCAAAGCCTCATGAATCATGTCTTCCGTCATTTTCTCCATTAGTTTCTCTTAGTTTTCTTTGATGATATCCTCATCTATAGCAAAACCTGGACATACCATCTTGCTCATGTGGATTGAGTTCTTCATCTACTCTCTCAACACCAACTTTTCCTCAAACAATCTAAATATGCTTTTAGCACCTCAGAAGTTGAGTACTTGGGTCATCTTGTTGGAAAGGTCGGCATCAGGGTGGATCCTAAAAATATTGAAGCTATGCAAGACTGGCCTCACCCAAAGACTCTCAAAATCTTGCGTGGATTTCTGGGCTTAACATGTTATTATCGCAAGTTTGTTAAGAATTATGGAAAGATTGCGACACCTCTCACTGCACTTCTTAAAAAGAATTCTTTCACTTGGACTCCAGCAGCTGCTCAAGCTTTTCAAACCTTGAATATGGCCATGTGCACCACTCTAGTCCTGGTCCTTCCTGATTTCAAAAAGACCTTTGTCCTAGAATGTGATGCTTCAGGGAAAGGAATTGATGTTGTCTTTATGAAAGAGGGTCGACCTTTGGCCTTTACCAACAAACAACTGTTTGAACGAAATTTGGGCAAATAAATCTATGAAAAGGAAATGTTGGCTATTCTGCATGCTGTTGATCTTTGCCACCCTTATCTATTGGGGCAATGCGTTTGAATTAAGACAAATCATCAAAGCCTCAAGTATTTTCTAGAACAACGCATTTCCTCCCCAGAGAAACAAAAATGGGTGACTAAGCTCTTTGGATATGATTACGAGATCATTTACAAGAAAGGCAAAGATAATGTGGTTGTGGATGCACTTTCCCGAAAATATGAAGATGAAGGGTCACTTTTTTCTCTCTCCTTCATTATTGGCTCCAAGCCGTTCGTCAGGAATAGCTACACGATCCCAAAAGTTCGCATCTGATACAACAATTGCAGTCAAATTCTCCAGTTCCCCCAGGGTACTCTTGGATTCATGATGGGCTTTGATACAAAGGCCATTTGTATTTAAGTAAATAGTCAAAACTTAAATCCACAATACTTTCTGAGCTTCATGCTATACCCACAGCTGGGCACTCCGGGTTTACCAAAACCTATGACAGGGTCAAACGTTCTTTTTTCTGGGATGGTATGAAACATGACATTCACAATTTTGAGGATGAATGTGATGTGTGTAAATGCAACAAGGGTGAAACGATCAAATCTCCTGGCACACTACAACCGCTTCCAATTCCACTTGCTATTTGGTGAGATATCTCTATGGATTTTATTGTATGCTTACCTAAATCGGGAAATAAACCAGTCATCATGGTGGCAATTGATCGTCTTTCCAAGTATCCTCATTTCTATGCTCTTCAACACCCATTTACAACATCCAATGTGGCTCAATTTTTCATGGATCAGGTCTTCAAGCTTCATGGCATGCTACATTCTATTGTTTCTGATCGTGACCCAAATTTCACCAACAATTTTTGGCAAGAAATGTTCAAGCTACAAGGCACCCAATTGCATCTTAGCACAACTTATCATCCCCAGACTGATGGTCAAACTGAAGTTGCCAACAAATGTTTGGAAACATATTTGAGGTGTTTTGCCTCGGAAAAGCAAAATCAGTGGGCTCAATGGTCACCGCTAGCTGAATGGTGGTACAACACTTCATACCATACAAGTACCCGCATGACTCCTTTTGAAGTGGTATATGAACAAAAGCCACCTTCAGTTCTCTCATATTTTCTAGGTGTCTTGAAGGTCTAGGCGATTGACCAAATGATTACAGTTCGAGAGGCTATTCTCTGTACCCTCAAAGAGAATTTGGCCATGGCTCAGAATCACATGCAGCAACAAGCAGATCAAGGTCACTCTGAATGTCAATTTGTAGAAGGGGATAATGTTTTTCTTCGACTGTAACCTTACAAGCAAAATTCCCTCAAGGTTGACTATTGTCAGAAACTGGCGTCCAAATTTTATGGTCCTTATACCGTTCTCAAGCATGTGGGACATGTGGCCTATCAGTTAGCTTTACCCAATCATTCTAAGCTACATCCTATTTTTCATGTTTCCTGCTTAAAGAAGGTGATTGGAACTAAGTGCCAAACTCAAACCAACCTTCTCGAGTTGGACGAAGAAGGCTCCATTTGGATACAACCACAAGCAGTTTTGGACCAGCGTGAGCGTCGCCTACATCGACGAACCACAAGGAAGTGTTAGTCCAGTGGAAAGATACAACCCCAACATATGCCACTTGGGAACCAACTAGCACTCTGCAACAATTTCCACATCTCAAGCCTTGAGGACAAGACTGTTTTTAAGGGGGAGGACATGTTAGGGACCTAACCCCTCACGTAGGTAGAATAATATATTATGATGTAATAAAGGTCAATATTAATAAGGCCTAGCAATATAATAATATATTCTTTTGATATACATATTTAGTATAAATAAGAGTTGAGGGTATGCAAACTTTTGTCTTGGATATTATTGTAATAAAGATCTGCTCTGCTGGAGGGTTCCCCCTCGAAGAGGCAAGTGAACATTGCTCTCAGTAATCAAAGTGCTCTTTCTGGTGTTATTCTGGTATCATTTTGGTATTATTGTGGTGTTGTTCTGGTTATGTTGTTGTTCATCTTCCAATTCTAGCATTTTATTTATGTTCTGCATACTTTTTATATCTGGAATATTACATTTCTTCAACTCCAATATCAGGAACAATGGAACTATTACACCCATCACTAATAGTGCTTCCTTGCAGCTTATACAGAGTTCCAAACCGAACGCCTTTCAACAACACCATTGCTCCTCGAACCATCTTGTAGGTTTCCTTTTCAAATATTGTTTTTACCCCTACATCATCCATTTTGCTTACATAAATCAAATTTCTAGCCAAACCTGGGATGTGTAGAAAACCAAGCAGTGTTCTAATCCTTCCATCTATAAGCCTCGACTTGACTTTTCCTCATCCTATGATTCTATTTGTCGAATCATAACCTAAGAAAAAATTACCTCCATCATACCTTTCATATTCACAAAACCACTCCTTGTGGGGAGTCATATGAAAGGATGCACCTAAGTCAACCAACCATGCCTCATGATATGCATGTGTGCTTGAAGAAGCCAAGTACACATACAATCCTTCTTCCTTGGAGGTATTTTCTTCTGTAGAAGGAGATTCTTCATATCCCTTCTTTTTCTCAACTTTGGATCTACACCACTTCTTGTAGTGCCCTTCTTTTCCACATCTCCAACATACCTTTACAAACTTTCCAGGAGATTTAGATCTACCCTTAGACTTAGATCTCCCACTTGAGAACTTAGATCTATTTCTTTTCTGGGAGCGTCCTCTTGCAAATAATACGTCTGTGCTCTGTCCTTCCATATTCTTGTTAGAAAAACAGGATCGTGGAGCAATAAAATAAAACAAATGCGGAAACAAAACATAAAAGATACACAATACAAGAGAGACACAGATTTACGTGGTTCACCCAGTGTGGGCTACGTCCACAAGAGAAATTGCCAGGTCCTTTCTTTATTATTATCCAACAAAATGAAGGGATACAACCTACAACAAAACCCGCTGTAACTTCCTCTTATTTCTCTCACAATCTCCTCTCTCATAATACAATACTCGCCAACATACATAGCCGTAATACATTTCCATCATAAAAGAGGGTTGCCTTCTAGGGAAAAAACCACTAACATAATCTCTATCATTTGATCTGCGACCTTATAATGAGCAGGTCAGTTACAAAGAAATTACAATATATTTTTACAAGGCAATTTTTTTTCTTGGGGGGCTTAAGCCTCGAACTCCCAGGTTGGCCCCAGAACCCCCACTTCAGAGGCCAGCTTGCCCAGACCCTAGCAGGAGGTATAGCCCGGGACCACTGCCAGGAGGGTACCCCCCTCTGCACTCCCGTGGAAGAGTGTACATGCCAGGGTGTAAATACTTCATGGGGTATAAACCATTTGAGAAGTAAAGACCTCATCGGGGAAGATAATCGAGCTCCTGACAATCTCCCACTTGAGCCAAGTCTCTCAACAACTCCACCCATTTCTTTGTATCTTTGGATACGAACCTTCTTGGACTGGAAAATTTCTCATCTTCATCTTCATTCTTGAAGACCAAGCAAGGCAGGCAGGAGCTCATTCTCCACAGTTTACTCCCACTTTGTGGCGCCTTCTGCGGAGTTACGGCTGGGTGTGTATCTTTCAGGAAAAAACTTCAATTGTCCATCTTCCAAGGCCGATCATGGTCAGTAGTACCTCAACTATAATGCTTAGTCTTTGAATGGAGAATTTGGGTTCTTTAAAGGTGAATGACACTATGGCTGTCACAATACAACTTCTTGTTCTCCACCTTTTTCCCAATTCCTCCATAAACCTTTGTAACCAAATCATCTCTTTACTAGCCTCACAGTAGCATCAACATGCACTTTGCCTACGATTTGTTGAAAGTGCAACAACCTTTCTGAGTTTGGAAATACAACTTACTCTTGTTACACCTATAGTAAAAACATATACCATGTGGTGTTCCTCATGCTTGTCTTTATCACCATATACGAGATCAACATATCCCTATAGAAAAGTGTTTGAACCTCCCAAAACATAATGCATGTGTAGTAGTACCTCTCAAATACACGAGAATCCACTTTATTTCTCCCAATGTTCTTTACTGGGATTGTTCATATACCCGCTCAAAACTCCCCATTGCATGTGTAATATCACGGTCTTGTGCAAACCATTGCATACATCAAGGCATGGCCCCGGTGTTGATGAATATGGGACCCTGGACATGTATTCCTATCTCCCTCCACACGTGTCTTGGGACACATTTCATGGATTAATTTATGAAATGGGTGACCAAATGTGTACTAATTGGTTTTTTATTATGCATTCTAAACCTCTCAACACCTTCTCTATGTACTCACCGAGAGACAATGTCGGTTCTTGGGTGCCGAGTCTCTTGTTATTCTCATACCAAGGATTTTCTTTGCAACACCCAAATCCTTCATCATGGAAATGAATTGGCTAATTTGTTCTTGAGCACATTTATATCCTTGCATATTAGACCGCAACAAACATGTCATCTACATACAATAGCAAGATAATATAGCTTCAAACTCCTGGCCTTTTAAAATAAACACGATGATGGTGACATCTACTATAACCTATTTTTGTCATAAACCTGTCAAACTTGAGATACCACCGCCTTGGAGCTTACTTTTAAGGTCATTTAAGTTCTTCTTCAGCTTGCGTACAAATTCTCCTTCCTTTGACCTCATACCCTTATTAGGCTGCTTTGCATATAAATCTCTTCCTCCAAATCCCCATGGAAAATTTGTTTTACATCTAACTATTCAAGATGCAAAATGTTCTCTTGCCACAAGACTTAAAATAGTCATAATTGAAGTCATTTTAACAAGCGGGGAAATATTTCATCAAAATCTATACCTTTCTTTTTATTGCAAACCCTTTACAACAAGTCTAGCCTTGTACCTCTTTTCTCCTCCATCTTCTTCCTTCAGCTTGTAAAGCCCATTTTATTTTTTTTTTCAATGCTCTTTTCTTGTAGGCAAGCCCAGACGAGTCCCAAGTCTGGTTATTTTCAAGGAATCCATTTCCTCTTTCATGCCTTGCTCCCACTTCTTTTTGGTGTCTACACCGCATTGCCTCTTCATAACATTTTGGTTCACAGATCGTCGACAATAAATAATATAATGAAGGAGAGTATCATTCAGGGGGTCTACTTAACACGGTAGATATTCTAACAACACTTGCGGGTGTTTGGGGTACCTGTACTCCTATTTCATTGTACATTTTGATTTTTTTTTTTTTTTTTTTTTTTTTTTTTTTTTTTTTTTTTTTTTTTTTTTTTTTTTTTTTTTTTTTTTCCTGTTTCTTTCCCTGCATGTGATCTTTGTACATGACCTTTTCATTGAATATGACATCCCTACTCCTAATGATTTTGTTTATTTTCATAATCCTGCGATAACCAAAATCATTAACACCATATCAATAAAGGTACTTCTTGGATTTTGCCTCAAACTTTGTTCTATTTTCTTTATCAATATGGACCGTTCTTGCCTAATCGAAAGTTTTCAAAAGAATAGTTTACCTTTTTCTGTCCATTCCTCCTCTATGGAATTCTACCATCCAAAAGAGCTTGAAGGTCCTGTTTATTAAGTAAACAACAATATCTACAACATCACGCCCAAAGCGTAAGACAGCCAGGCATGCAATCTCATACTCCTTGCAGCTCCATGATTGTCTTGTTCATGGATTCTGACCTTTACACCATTTTCTTGTGGTGTTCATGGGCATCTTCTCTCACGAATCCCATGGTATGACGGTAATCATCAAACTCCTTGTTGCATTATTCACCTCATTATGCGATCAAGAGACACTTCAAACTTACTGTCTCATTCTCAACTAAAGCTTTCCATTTCTTAAAAGAAATTATATCAAAAACATCGATTTTTTGTCGAATCTGATAAACCCAAGTTATTCTAGTTGCATCATCAATAAAGAAGTAACATAATAATGAGAGCCACCAGAGATGATACTTAGGTTGGTCCCCATACATCTGTATGCACAAGCTCTAACCTTTCATTCTTCTTTTTGTTTTCCATTCGAAATCGACTCTCTTTTGTTTTCCATAACCACAATGCTCCGGTCGATCAATTTGTTTAAGATCGGCAGCAAATTTCTTTTAAAGTCATGTACCCTTCTCACTCGTAATCTGACCTATGATGCCGATCTTGTATCCATTTCTGTAGAAACTAAAGATATAGAAGAGTCGTTATTACCAATACATATATACAATGTACCTACCTTCTCTCCTTTTGCTATCTGTGATTCTTTGATGACCTTCCGTCTTATCGTAAATATGGATATACAACCTTCACTTGCCAAGCGCCTGTTGAAATTAGATTTTTCATGCATCACGGAATATGTCTTACCTCATTCAACAACCATTGGTTTCCATTCGTTGCTTATTTTACCTTTCCCATTCCAACAATTTTGCATGGTGCATCATCACCAAATGAACACATCCAAAATCGCATGAACCTAATCTAGAAAATGTTTCCTATGGGGGTGTGGCATGAAATGAAGCCCTTAAATCTACTACACAAGACTCAGAAATATTATCTGAGAAAGAATCAAAGCATCTTGTAACACATCACCTATTACACCTTTGCTTCACGATTTCTCTCATGTTGTCCCATCTCTTTGTTTCTTTGGAATGCAATCTTTCTTAGGATGTCCTTTCTTCCCACCAATTCCAACACTCTATCTTTCCAAGTCTGGATTTGGATGCCCGCTCCTAAATTCCCTGTGGTTTCCTGAGCCCTTTTCCTCTATCGTTTTGTCTTCATCTGTTCTCCATGTTCAGCGCATTACCCGATGTCTCACATTTGCACTAAAGTCGCATTTCCTCACTAAGGATAACACCAACAACATCCATCCAAATTTTTAAATTATTTGAACCAGTGACAGAGTTACTGGTATCCATGACCAAGCCATTCTAGCTTTCTAGCAATGAGCACAATATTGAAGAGCCCTAACCTCATCAATGAAGTCTTTACATAACTTAGTTGATTAGTAACCATTAAATTCATTTAAATGATGCATATGAGACCCACCTTCCACATCTTCATAGTAAATAATCTCTTCATTAGAAATGCCTTATTGTGGACGAGGGTTTTCCTTACAATTTGGCCAATCGTCCATCAAACCCTTTCGTTGTCTTTTCTTCCGAGATATTGAAAGCCACACCAGTGCTTTGCTAGGCTTTCGATCATTATTGGTTCCTAGAGCCTTCGTCGAGAATCTCCCATTCTTGATCCTTCATGGTAATTAGAGCTTCTTTGCTACTCCACTCAATGGTAGGAATAGATCCTTACGATATAAATAATCTTCCATCTGCATCTTCCATAGCGGGTAGTTTGTTAAATTTCTAAACCCTAAACTTTCCATCTTAGACATTGCTCCTCCAAACTGGGTGCCTACTTTTCTACTTGAGTTACCTTACGGCTCGATGCGGTTGTTAAGAAAAGCGAGGATCGCTTGAGCAATAAAATAAAACAAATGCGGAAACAAAACACAAAGATACACAATCGAGGGAACCTGATTTCACGTGGTTCACCCGGTGTAGACTCGTCCACCGGAGAAATTGCCGGTCCTTTCTTTATTATTATCCGGCAAAATGAAGGGATACAACCTACGGTAAAGGCCGTAACTTCCTCTTCTTTCTCTCCTGCGGATCTCCTCTCGAATCTGATACTTTCCAGCCAACTTATACATAGCATGATACATTTCTGCATCATAAAGAGGGTTGCCTTGGGAAAAAAACCTAACACATAATCTCTATCGTTAGATCTGCTGACCTTATAATGAGCGGTCCATATTTGCAATGAAATTACAATATGCTTTACAAGGAAATTTTTTTTGCATGGGGCTTCGCCCCAAACTATCCGAGGGGAAGTTGCCCCGAACCCATTTGGAGGCCGCTTGCCAGACCCCCACATCACGGGGGGATGCTTCCCCGGATCTGAGAGGGGTACCCCCTTTGCACTCCCGTGGAAGAGTGTACATACTTGGCGGGGTATAAATACTTCATGGGGTATAAACCGCGGTGAATCATAAAGACCTTTAAATTATGAAGATGATCAGGCTCCACAACAAACAATTCTCTCATCTCATCTCCTCCGACAATAAGGATGAGACCACTTCATCAAGCTTAGAGCAATTGTATTACTACCTATGGCCACAACGGATCTATCCCATGAGTGCGGTAAGAACAATAAAGCGATACACTTATCTTCATTTGAAATTTTAATCTCCATAGATAATAGTTGACTTACCGCGGTATTGAGAAAGCGTTCAAATGATCTTCCATCAAGTCTCCATCTCTTATCCTTAGATTATACAACTTCTTTCGGGAATAGTTTATTTACTTCCCAACTTATCCCATAAATCCTTAGTTTGTAGCTTCCTTTGACACATTCAATAATACTAAATCGGCGGGGAGATAGAGTTAGATTGTGCTATTTGCCTTTCAATCCTACTTTTTCCAATCATCTACTGAATTCCTATAGAGTGCGATTTTGGATCTACCACGATCCTTGATCTTTTTCCTGTAGTCTTCCATATTGAGCTTCCACAACAAAACTTTTCCCAGTAAAACTTCGATCTCCATCTTTGAATTGATTGTCATTTCTTTTCACATGAAGCACAGATCTCCCACTACAACAAGGCTTATAACAGTCCGAGCCAAACCCTTGACCACAAAGCGTCCCCTCGAAGCCAACAAATTTCGATACCAAGTGTAGATTTAACCTTGTACAATATTTCTTTGCAAACATATTTTGTTCGGTAAGAACATAAAAGATACAATGGCAAATACAAACATTACACAAAGATTTTCCCCCTAGAAACTCAATGAAACCAACATATTCTATAGTCATTCATAGTGATACATTGTTTGTCTGATGTACATATAGAAACCAACGACATCCAAAACCTAACCCAATGACTTGGATCGGTCAGTAGCCCTAATTCCTTAACGAGGAAATAGAGAAGGCCATCGGCAAAAGAAATCGTATTATTCGAAAAACCACCAAACAATGGACACAACAATTGAGGCAACACGAAAAAATGAGGCAAAATGCGACACGAAAATGGGCGCTGACTTGTCATCCACTCACACCATGGAAATCAATGTCCTGATGGAGGTCAACTTTGGGAGGCATAACTCACATATAAACTTGGTGAGGCAATTTTTTGTATTGTTGGAAAGGTATCTATGTGTAGAATATAGATGACAACTTAGTAGTAAGGTTTGGACCACAAAAAGTGTCGTTTGATGCCTCAAATGGCTGAGATTTCAGGCGGTTTTGGACTCAAATTTCAAATTTGAACCAATTGCTGAAATGGCACTGCAAGTTGATTCCTATAATTTTTCCACCCATAAGGTATTCAAATAGATGAAAAATAATATCTTGATCCAATCTGGATCATACCTCCCCATTTGGGAGGATTTTGGTCCCCACAAGATTTACTAAATGAGGTGAAATTTTTTTTTCTCTACCTTCTCTTTGGATTACCACTGCTTTGCTTGGAGTTGTCCTTTCATCCCGATCTACCGAAGGTCATGTTGCCCTATCTTGTGGTTCTAGACCTCTTCTACAAAATTGTGTCTTCTACCAACTTTGCCTTAGCATCTAGTGCTAAATCCTCTAAGGAAGGTAGGAAATGCTCCTCCTCCTTATCCAACAAGGAAGGATCACCGATTTTGAGATTCTCCATATTCACTACAGAGTAAATTCACATATATGGGGGCAATCTGAGTCTATAGGCGTTATCTCCCACCTCTTCAATGCAAAATGACCATGAGTATAGGGCCTTGCTCTTCTTACGAGGTTTCTTTGTGGTATTTCTTTATTCAATTGTAACCATACTTTGTCTTCCGCTCTAGATGTTCTTGCTATTTTGTGATGGTCATGTCTAGCCTTGCTTTTCTTGGCTTGACTTCTTCAGTAATGTCTTCTATAGTTGCAAATGGATCTTCCTGGTCTTCTCAACAATTTTCTTCTGCTTTTAATGCATCTCCTATGAGGTCCTCCGTCACTCCTCCTTGATGTCCATATATAACATCTAAAAGAATGATTGGAAAATATCGAAAGGAAGTTTCAAAATATGACTTACCAATAGAAGTGTGGACTTCCTTGTTTTAAGAGTGTTGTATATAGATCAAATTTTCATCCTAGATATCTGAATGCTTTGATTGTAACCCTTCAAAGTTGCACCAAAGTCTTGTTGACTACTTTTGTCTTCCTATCTGTTTGTGGATGGAATGTTGACTAATTATTATCCCACAATGTAGTCCAGAAAGAACTGAGAAATATGGTGTTGTTTTGTGAGATGATGCTCCTTGGTATCCCAAAATTCTTTTAAACTTGTTCAAAGAACAAGTTTGTTGCTTCCTGTCCCATGATGGTCTTTTTTATAAGGAATGAGAATACTCATTTTGTTGAGCCTATCAAATACCGTAGATAGTCATGTCCCTTCACAGTTGTTGGTAAACCCTCCCATAAAATCCATGGACATACTTTCCAAAGGTCGAGTGGGTATAGGTAGGGATGGTATAGACTAACTGCTCCATGTTAATGGGATTGCTTGTACAACAAAGTATACATCCTATAATATACCGTGCTATGACTTCTTGCATTGTGGGCCAATACACATGCAACTTAAGGTTGAGCTATCTTCCCAACACCAAATGTCTTGCAACCTTGGAGCTATGAGCCTCTCTGATAAGCTTCTGATATTTCACTTTTAGGGACATAGAGCTTGTCGAGCTTGTGTAGTAAACCATTCTAGAAATGATAGTTATCCTTATTTATCACCTTATTCTATATGAATTTGGTCATGTAGTTGCTGAAACACCTCCTTGAAGTCCTCATCTTCTATGTATGCCTCTTTGTATGTATCATGGGTAAAACCCATATGTGCATCAAAGTTCCCAAATCTATAATATTGGATGTGGGTGGTAGGTAGCTTATGTCTACCAACTTGGTTGTGCTACCCTTGTTATAATTTATGACCAAATAAAAATTTTATAATAACCCCATCCATTTGTAGTTCCAAGATTGTTTCAATTTGATCTGTGCTTGAAGATACTGTAATGGTTGGTGATCTATGTGGATGATGGTGTCCTTATGGATAATTCTTCCACTTTTTTGATAGCTTGTACCAAGGCATAGAATCCTTGTCGTAGGTAGGATAGTTGAGACTTCCCAATGAAATATGAATGATAGCGATAGGCCTTCCTCCCTGCATCATTACTGCTCCCATGACATACCCACTTGCATGTGTCTCCACTTTGAAGGGATTTTGCAAGTTTGGTAGTGAAAGCACTAGTGCTTCCTGCCGATCTTTATTT
Organism: Picea sitchensis; assembly: GCA_010110895.2. Lineage (NCBI taxonomy): Eukaryota > Viridiplantae > Streptophyta > Pinopsida > Pinales > Pinaceae > Picea > Picea sitchensis. The sequence goes on along the minus strand of SNQJ01S0011252.1, from coordinate 8,034 downwards.
TCATCTCATCGAAGGCCTTTTGTTGATTTTTCCCCCACTGGAAACTCTTATTGATTATTGTTATTGTGTGGAGTGGTGCAACTACTGATGAAAACAAAGCCATGCACTTTTGCAAGTACTGTGTTGCCCCAGGAAAGATCCTAACTTATGTACAATTTGTATGAACTGGCCATTTCATGTTGGCATCCATCTTGGTAGGATCTATCTCGAGCTCACCTCCACTGATCACATACGAGATACACTAAAGACCTCTTGGGCAAACTCACATTTCTTGAGATTGTTCGATTGATGATGTTTTTTTAGAGTCTCTATCACCTTCATAAGATGTAATATGTATTACTCCAAGGTTGTTCCATAAACCAATATATCATCCAAATAGACAATAGCAAATAAATCTAGACAAGGGAGTAAAACATCATTCATTGGTCTCATAAATGTGGTGCGTGCATAAAACCAATGGCATAACCAACCCTCATGCAAACCTTGCCTTGTTTTGAAGACGATCTTCTAGGTGTATTCTTATTTGATTAGAAGTAGCGAGGTGATATCCTAGTTTCAAATCCAAATTAGTGAAGTCATGTTGCAGTTGGTCCAATAGATCATCGATCACGGGAAAAGGGTATTGATTCTTCAGTGTAATCTTTTTCAATGCCTTGTCGATGCATTCAAGTCACATCCTTCATGTGCACAATTATGATAGGAGTGACCCACAAGGTGAGGTACTTGGTTGAATCTCACCCTTCTCCAACAAATTTAAATTTGCTTTTACTTCATTTTTCATGATGGCGGACTATCTATACAACCCAACGTGCGGCAGAGTCACAGAATGGTGGATTTGGTAACCCGCCCTATTAGGTGGTATCTCTTTAGGCTCATGGAACATTCCCCTGTATTCCTTTAGAAACTCCTCCAATTCATGTTTTTGCTCCTTAGTACACCCTTCCATGGATGTATTTAATTTTAATGACTCTTCACCAAAGCTACATTTTTCCCTTAGGAAAAGAAAAGAAATACATATTTTTTACTAGAAATGATCAATTTCTTAGCTTGATTAAGTTACTGATTAAGATTTTTATTTTCCTTTTAGGCATTGATTATGAAGGATTTCCCATCCTCGATGAGGCTGTATTGGTTAGCTCTTTACATGAAGATAACATCCCTCCTTATACATGTAGGGGCTTCCAAACACTACCTCACATACATCCTGTGGTACTACATCCAATTCTACTTCATTTATAAAATCAACACTTAAAACAAATTTAATGTGATTTTTACCTTGATCTCTGAATCATTATTGCCCAACCCAATGGATCTTTCAAAAGGCTCTCTCCTTCCCTGCTGGCATAATCTCTCACTGGAGAATTCGGCTCCGCGAACCCAACAAGCCTCACGTGGTCCATAACTGCGTGCCACAACAAACACTGGGAAAATGGACATAGGCTTTCCAAGAACCGGTTCAGTAGTCACGGGATGTTCTCTCGGTCAAGATTTGAGAATAGGGCTCCACGCACAAGCTCGCTCAGCTTTTCTTGGGCAAATAGAGACTCTTCCCCAAAATTGATATGGACATTTCGTTCAAGGAACACACACACTAATTTTCTCTCACGGGCGGACTCCACAGCTCTAAACAAGGGTAAAAACACATTCTTCAACACCCAACACGGGCTTCCTCTCTGTAACAGACATACACGATGTCTCTTGCAGACTGGCTCCTATGGTTCCTGCTCAGGGCAGTCGGGTCTAATGGAATGCGAGAGATCCCCCACCCATAACCATTCCTTTCTATTTTATTTGCATGCGTCGGGGTGGACATTTTTCACCACAGGAGCTGCTATCGCGTTCCATCGCAATACCTCCTGGCCTGCGCCTTTACTTTTTGCTGGGAGCAGGATAAAAATAATATGCACATGGCTTTTAGGAAATAATATTAAATAATGTTCGGGCCCACAGCCTAAATCAACCTTTCCCACCTTTTCAGCCCCTAGTTCCTTGCCACTCTGTGGGCCTTTCAGTCCCCTTCACTCATTCATAAATTAGTCGGTGTGCACTTGGCGGTGTTTATATTTATTGATTATTACGCATACATACAAAATTTTCTTGACAAGCTCACGGCCCTCAAACACTTAGGCTTCGTAGCCTAACAACACATATGCTGTATCACAAAACGGCTCACCGACCTATAGAGCACATTTACAATTCATTGCATATATCATGATCTATAGCGAGGGGCTCGACCTTGGGGACACTTCTGATCCCCTCCTTTTTTTGCATTGTCCTCAGTGCAAGTTTACATCGCATCCGCAAGTTCTTCAAAATTTTCAAAAGATGCGGGTACTACGCCCGCCTGCTGTACATGCTCCCATGTCCCTCTCGGGGCCGTGCAGGTCCTTTGGACCTTCTGAAGCTCTATAGCTTTCGATTAGGGCTGTTGCTTTTCTTTTGTCAATATCGCGTCACGGGATGTACTTACGGACATATACAGTTCCGAATCACAATCAATCGATAACATGATTAGCATCAGTTACATATTTCTTAAGCAATGAAAAAATGAAACACGTATACGGTCCTTAGATCACGGTGTGCAAGCATGTATGCAAGCCCAATCCTTTCGGGATCTCGGATGGCCCATAAAATCTTCTTTGCCAACTTGGCACAACCCCGACCGGGAACTCTGTTAGTTTTCACTTCGGGGAAAACATGGTCACTTACTTTGAATTCTCTATGGGTTACATTTACTATCAGTAACTTTTACTTTAATCACAGGCGACTTTCAGATTCTGTTTGATTTTTATCATCAGATCTTCCATCTCTTTGAGTAGTTGGGTCCTACTACTACCCTGTCAACTGGATTATCCCAACTCCCTGGAGTATTTCACTTTCTACCAAAAAGTGCTTGAGATAGACTCATCTTAGGAGATGTATGATCTGGGTGTGTGGCGAAGATTCTGCCAAATCTTGGGTAGTCTTCCCACCTTGATGGTTTATCCATCACGTACATTCTCGGCATGTCTTATATTACTCTATTTACTCTCACGTACGTCATCCGGACTAGGGATGATATGTTGTGCTAAAGTTCAGATTGGATTTTCCAAATCCTTTGAGCAGTCCTTTCTAGAAATTCGAAGTGATTTTGGCTCTCTATCAAACACAATTGTCTTAGAAATTCCATGCAAGCATGCAACTTCTTTTAAAAAGTATCAGCAACATCTGCTACCTTGTGGGTAGTGGTTTTTCGATTAGATAATAGAATGGGCAACTTTAGTAAGCTTGTCCCACCACCACCATGATTGAATCATGTTGCTTCATTACGGGCAATCACGTGATAAAATCCATTGTTACCACATCCCATTTACACTCAGTAATAGGTAAAGGCTGCAGCAACCTTTGTTGGGTGCCTATGCTCAATCTTAACCTTTTGGCACTCCATACATGCAGCGGTGTATTCAGCAATTTCTTTCTTCAAACCGGCCAAAAATAATGGCTTTTGACTGCTGCCGCAGTCTTCTGATATCTAGGATGACCAACATAAGTCGCATTATGAATTTATTTTAGAATTTCCAGCTTCAACTTTTGGTCATTTGGTACATATACTCTGTTCTTATCCAGAAGTAAACCATTCGGTTTAGGTGTAACTTTCCTTGGTTTGTGGTTTCTCATCTTTCTTTGGCACTACAAGTCTTTTATCTTGCAAATCAACATTTCGGCTTAGTATGTCTTTAATCTGGGATTACGTACATGCTAAAGTACGTATCGTAATTCCTCCACTTTTTCAGTGCATCGGCCACCTTATTTTCTTTCCTTTGATATGGCGATATCAAAAAGTCGTATTCACCACGGAAATTCCGACCATCTAATTTTCACGGCATTTGGGTTGGCTGCTCAAATAGAAAATATTCCGGGCCAGTTGTGGTGTTCTTAGTCGAATTTCTTGCCCGCGGTAATGTCTCGAGCGTGGGCGATAGCTGCCGATGTCGTGAGTGGCATAATTTCTTCTCATGTTCCTTCTTCCGGGGACTCATAACAAATTACAAATCCCTCTTGGTGAAACTCCTCCGACCCTCCTTACTGCGCATATGTGCACTACATAATCCTTATGCGTATACGCAATCTTCGGATTGGAGCACTTGTTACCAGCTGCTTCAATTGCTGGAAGATACTCTCACATTCGCCGGTCCGGAACTACTTTCCCCTTCCCGCTGCGGGGAAGTGATAGAATGGGCTATCCTTGAGAATCGGGCTATAAACCTCCTATAATAACCTGTTAGTCCCATGAAGCTTCTCACCTAGTGGGAATTTTTCAGCACTGGCCTTTCCGTAATGGCCTTTACCTTTTCGGGATCCACAACAATCCCTTCTTGGATATTATATGCCCCCAAATAGTGGATCCGCCTTTGGTAAAAGGAGCACTTGCTCGGTTTTACGTAAAGCTGGTGTTCTCTCAACACGAACAACACCTTAGAATGGTGTTGTTCATGTTCTTCCTACTGCCTTGGAATACGCAAGATATGCGTCAAAGACTATGACAAACTTGTCGGATAGTTTACGAGACACTCCATTCATTAAGCACATAAAAGCGGTAGCGTTGGACAATCCAAAGCTGACACCAGCGTAAACTCGCAATGGCCGGTACCTTGTTCTAAAGGCGGTCGCTATTTTACGATAATCCTCATCCTTATTCTCACTTGGTGATATCAGGATGGGAATCTGTTACACCGAAAATATTTTGCATCCTTCAATGCGTCGAAAGATCATCAATCCTCAACGAGGATACTTTGTTCTTAATACGTTGACCTTATTCAGCTTCAGAGAGTCGATGCACGGCCTCAACGTCCCATCTTTCTTCTTCACGAATGGTGGGAATGCGGTGACAGCTGGGACCGAGATGTGGCCATTGTTTGAAGTAGCTCTTGGGAACACTTAATTGCAACTCTTTAAATTTCGAATTATCATTCTATAAGGGATCTTTGAGAGTGTAGACATTCGGGCATCAAATTTATAGAAAATCAATGTCCCTCCTCGGAGATAGTCCAGGTACCTCATGAAATACATCCTTGAACTCCTTTAGTACTTCATGATCTTCCAAATTAGATACTACATCTTGGGATGCTTCTTCCACCCGGTACAGCAAATGGTGGCGACCTTTCAGGTAACATTTCTTAAATTTTGCATGGTAGAGATTTCCCTCCGACCGGCTCTGGGGTGCTTGAATTCGCGTTTCCCTCTTAGTTTAGGCATGTGAACCCACTCTTATGGCAAATCCATAAGACGCCAGGTAGCTGGTCTAACCAGTCCATCCCAATTAAGTAATCATATGAGCCTAAAGATAGAATGTTCAATTCAACCTTAGTGCTCATTACTTTCATGACCATAGAACAGGGCTTAACCAATTCAATGACCTTCCTCTTGGTCCCTGAAGATAGCGCACTATACGATTTCTCATGTTTACTCTTCGTTAGATGCAAACTTTCCACCATTCTAGGATATACATAGCTATGACTAGCCCCTGAATCCATTAAAATAACAAGTGGTCGATCGTTCGATCTCATACCTTCCACTTCAATCATGTGCGATTGAAATTCCGCTTGCTTATTGTCCTGGGCTGCGTAGATCCTCGACATTCTGTTGCCCATATCCTCCACGGTTTCAGCTTGCTGAACAGGTATGGACAGTTCTTGCTTTGTCTTTTCTGTGGGGGCAGTCTCTGTACCTATGATTCCTTTACAGCCCCAACACTCCATAGATTTGGAGGCCTTGGCATCTATTCTCTCCCTTCAACTTTCCTGGGCTGTTTAAAATATGACTGTCCCCAAGGACTATTTCTGAAAAGGAAGCAGCACCATAGCCGCCTCCTGTTCTTTCTTAAACCTCTTCTGGTCATCCCAAGCCTTCTGAAGGTAGGATTTTCTCTTTGCTGTTCGTATGGGCATTTCGCCCTTCTTATGGTTTCTTCCATAGTCTTAGGATCATCGTATTGAATCTTGTCACCAATGGAAGGTGGCAGTCCACTCAGATACCTCTAAATTTTAATAGCCTCGTCTTTGATGAATGGAACATGCTTCAGTAGTTCCAGAAAACTTCGTTCATACTCATCAATGGTCATACTGCCCAACTTGAGTTCGAAGAACTCCTTCATCTTCTATCATAGTATCTTTTGAGTCAGGTATTTCTTCTCGAAATACCTCTTAAATTCCTTCCACGTGACCTCTTTCTCTCTGATGTGCTGCACCTGCACAAACTGATCCCACCACATGGATGCCTTTCCTTTCAGTTGACACATTGCAGGTGCTTCTGCATGGGTAGAATAATTCTGCAATTAGGTATTTCTTCATATATCTCTCTTCATCAGATATCTATTCTGATGTTTTCTGGTAGGGGATGGGCTTAGACTACTGTGTGTCTTACTACAAGAATGTCTTTGGGAGCGACTAAAATTTCAGCTACCACTCCTCGACCTAATTATTCTCCCATGAGTTCTGCGAATCTCAGTCGTACTTGAGTCTCTCCTTTCTCAAGTTTCTTATCTATTCTTTCCAAACTCTTCAAAAAATTTAAGTTTAATGCGCCCTGCCAGTCCCTGACTTTCATGACTTTCGGCTATCATCTCGGTGCTCCTTGGCCTCTCTTTGCATCGCTTCAATGATTTTCATCATATGTCCTTCCTTATCCATCATCTTTTCTCATCATATGTCCTTCCTTATCCATCTCTTTTCCATGCCCATTAGAGTTCGATCCTTCGACTCCCAGGTTAACATCCTTTCCTTCCCGTTCATCTTCTATTTCAGGGGTAAACTGCACTTTTCCCCACTCCATACTCGACGTTAATTAACTGGGGTTCTGGCCTTCGTTGAACTCTGCACACGCACTCTGTGCAATGAAATTTGAAATTTGTCAGGCCATTAAACCTTCGCGAACAATCCACAATATTTATAAGCCAGTTCGGACAAATTAAAAAGACATTTCGTTTGAAATAAGTTTCTTGAACTGGAAGTATCATGTATCTCTTATATATATATATATATATATATATTTTGCATTTTGCGGCAATTTCCATACTGTTTTGGCACTCATTAGCCTTCTGCAATCTAATACGCAGACGACTCGAATTTGTCGAGCCTTCGTCTCTTGACAATTCGTCATATTTTATAACCATCGATGTTTAATAAAGTGTTTCAATTTCATGAATTGTCTGAGCTCTGTTCAGCTCTGTGTTTTTCGGGTGTCCGAAACTTCAATTTTCGATATTTCGGGACTTTCGGGACCTTGAGTTTCGGTATCCAGGACTTCGGGTTTTCGGAACTTCCATCTTCTCGGCATTTTGGGACTTCAAGTTTTCGGGGTTTCGGCCCACGAGGCTTTCAAACCCGCTTTGTTCTCCAAACCCCGATTTTCGATGGATGACTCTTCTATCGGGACTTTCCCCGATTGCCTGGATTACTGCCACACGTCAATAACGAATGGATGATCCCGATTCAATCTCGGGACTTCGGGACTTTTGATTCCCCAATGACAAAACCCTTTGTCAACTCAAAACCTTGGTAGCCTGTATACCGACGGGTCGCTTGATCTCCACCACGTGTCTCAACTGTTGGACGGCTCAGATCAAATCTCGGGACTTCGCCCGGTGCAAGATCAAAGACGCTCACCTATGGGCGTTCGAGTGTCCGGATCTCCGAATTGGACGATCACGCGATGCACGTCCTTCCTCAGAGGGACGGCTCAGGTCGTTGCCGGGACTTTTACTATGAAAATTCCCGACCTCCTGTCATCGTGTCTCCCGATATCGCGATTCCCGATTTCCCGAAATGGGAAATCTCATGACACGTGTCCTCTGTCTTTCAGATGGTTTAGATCTATTTCGGAGCTTTCCCCCTAGTTTCTAAGGTTTAACCTTCAGACACCTCCCGGCAGATCCAACGACTGTTGGGTTTTCCGGCCGAGACCTGACGGCTCAGACGGTTTCTAACTAACTCGGGATTTCGCATATCGCGATTTCCACACTCCTGTGCCATTTCCAAAGGAATTTTAATCCTTACC
>SNQJ01S0011251.1:94007-169771 GCA_010110895.2 Picea sitchensis | reverse complement strand
TGCATTATTGTGATCATCATTTAGTGTTTCAGCAAAGAGTTTAAAAGAAGCATAATTGTTTAAGCACGGTAACAACTGATTCACCCCCCCCTCTCAGTTGTCCAACAGATAATTTTTGTACAATTTCAGACTTATTAGGATCTACCTTTTTTAATCCTACCAGTATATGTTAGTAGGACCATATTTGTAAATTTCAAAAATAGACAACCTCCACATGCAATGCACTCTACATGCACTAGGATTTGAACCCTCCATAAGTAGAGAGGTGCCTCATGCATGCACATTACTAATGACCCATTTTCATGTCTCAACCTTTGTATTTTTTATCCTCGATTCATGCATATGTAAAAGGAGCTCCCCTTTCTTCCCCACTTCATTATCCTCGACATCCTCCATACATTCCATATTCACGCATCACTTTATGAAACAATCATACCCTTCCTCAACACTTAGTCATTTTCTTGTTTTCCTATCTATGCTACGCGGAGAAACCGTTCATCAAGTTCACGCTCCACATCCCACATTGAGTTTACGCTTTACGTCCCGCATTGGGTTCACGCTCTGCAACCCGCATTGAGTTCATCCTTTGCATATCTCATCAAGTTCACGCTTTGCATTCTGCATTGAATCTATTCTCTGCACTCTGCATAAGGATCCCACATTTTATTTTTATAGTATTCCACATTGATCCGATACTTAGTTTATTTTTAGTTGTGTCCCATGTAAAGAACTCATCACAAAATCATTTATCCGCAAACCATTCCTCTGCATCAACATTTTTCTCCACATAGCTCCTACTTCCACAAGACTTAGCATTCCGCGAGACTTGTCACTTTGTGTTCTCCCTACATTGAATGTCCCATACTTAACACTTTTTCCCACTATGCAACCTTTTGTGGTTTCCATTCTCAAGGTGATTTATGGTGCATTTATGTTGTCCCGATACACGATATAAATATGGTTTTTAGAAGTAATGATGACTCAATCATGCAAATTAGTTCAAACATACATGTAAAGAAGACTAAGCTAAAAAAAGAGGGCCAGTAAGCTAAACATAAATATAAGGCTGAAACTACAACCGATATTGATGTTGGTTCTACCCCCCTCCCTCGTAGGAGTTCTTCTTCTACTCAAAAGAGCTAGGAGCCTAATGTAAAGGAAAGAGAGAATAATGAAGGATGCGTGGGAGGAGGTGATGGTGGTGACCCCCCTCATATGCACATGGAGAAAGAACATACTATCACACCTGTAAAAAGAAAAATGAGCACTAGTAATAAGAGTGCTCGAAACTTTGAAAACTAAGAGAATGTTATAACAAAAATGGAGGTCGACAACTTTAATGAAGTGCCTCCATGGGCAATAGTTCAAATGGCTAAAGGCATATAGATTGCAGAGGAATTGACCTGTGAGGGACCTGTTAGCACTGAGAGTCACCCTCAGACTACGAGAGGATAAGCCCATTACCCATCACAATATTTGGTGGATGTTGGTTTTATGAGTGGAGGTCAAATGGACGAAACTCAGTACAAGAATGATTTTAAGACATAAATTGGACAAGCAATGCACAAGGAAGTGAGGGCCTCATTAACTTCAGTCAGTGATTTGAGTTTAAGTGTGAGCAGAAGGAAGACTTAGTGAGTGAGGTGAACAAGACTGCTATGGGCATCCGACTTTCAAGCAGCTTGGTGAAGAAAAAATCAGGCTCAAGAGCACTCTTGAACTCAAGTTTCAGACACTGAAATGTGTCACAACAACATAATAATCAAACCTACATTGTCATGCAACTACAACAACTCGACTTGATCCTCCATGCTCGAGCCTTTCATCATAAGGGGAAATAAGGTAACAAGGAAGTTGACTAAAACTGGTCACTACACTACTGTAATCAAACCTAAATTATAATAGAACCACAACCCTCGACTGGATCCTCCACGCCCGAGTGTTTCAGCAGAGTTTAAACAAAGAGATGAAAGAAGTTGACTTCTATTAATGCGAAAGTTTCAAATTTGATACATAAACAGATAACAATTTTGGCATCAAAATTACACAGTAGGGAGCTCGACTCAACTAGTTGACGAACTTAACAAAATCTTGAACTGATCTATTTATACTCAGATCAGTCCACAACTACCAGTGGTGTGATCTGGCCATTCCATTCAAAGCCTTTCGTCTGCACCTTCTTCTGTCAGACTGTGTGTGTATCCTCCTATCAGACACAAATTCAACTCAACATAGGCCTGCAGAAAAACTCGTCCATTGTGGTACCTGGGGCTGACAACTCTGTCTCCACGGCTAGACCCTCCACGCCTTCCATTTATGGATTGAGTCAAGGTTTCAACCACCACTCCTTTTTCATTAATTGATCCTTCATCGGGACCAGGATGAGGCTTAATGCCTAGGGGGATGCCACACGCTACTTTCAGATTTGATGCTAGATGAGCACGTGATTGTGGGGCCGTCAAAGGCGGTTTAAATTCACATCATTTTTGAGCCCGCAATCCACCACCTTCCGCAATGTAGCTCCTTCGCTATACCATGGTTTCAATTGTGAGACCGCTCAAGAATTTTATCGTTCGAGCATGTTGCGTCCCCGCAATGAAACGTGGCCGCTGATCTGCGATCTAGGCGCACCTACTAAATTTAGCACCATCGCTAAAGTTTATCCACCTGCCAACTTTAGGATCCATTAAAACTGCACATGGAGAAGGCACTAATCTTGGTGCTTGAACAAGAACACCTCCCAGAGGATGATCTCTCGCAGCTGACAGGATGACCTGACGTCCCTATGCTGACATGTCGTGGACGGAGAGGTGGCATGTGTCACTCGAAAATAGGTTGATGACATGTCCCAAAGATGCTTGAAATGATGGATGCCACGTGTCTCTAACAAATGGGTGCCAAGTGTCTCCGACACTGGAGCTCGGGGGGGAAAGCATGTAGATATTGTATAACTCCCAGAGTAATACGGGCCCGGAGTGACATGGTGGCCTGAAATGAATGTTGAAGCTTGGAAATGAACTGTGACCATTGATCTGAGGAGGACACGCGGCATAGATTCGCAGACTTCAGGAGAAATTACTTCGGAGGAAAATGGGAATGGAAAAGCAGAAACTCCCAAAGGAACAACTCTCGGAGTTCCAAAGTAAATCATGATCGTCTGATGGAGAAGGACGCGTGGCGCTTGATCTGCAACTCTGAGGTTTCTTCCTAGCCACTAATCCTCGCACAACTTTGACATGCTGAATACACACAAGTCGTTGATCTGATCGCGATCTACGATCTGGGAAAGCCTTACTTTTGTTGCCACGCATCGCTCTTGGATGGACCCTGCTTCCTGCTGTGGAGATCGATGACTCACAATTACTTCAAGAGTTCGGGCTTCGGGCCTTTCCAACGTATAACTATTTTCAATCCTCTGAAGTGTCGAATTTTGAAGTGAGAGATCTATTGACGCATGGCCTCTTGATTTAGACGACCGAGATTTACTTCGGGAGTTCGGACTTCAGGCCTTCTCTTCTGCTTTCTCGCGCAATCTTTCGAAGTGCCAAATTCCAAAGTGAGAGATCTGTTGACGCGTGGCCTCTTGATTTAGACGACCAAGATTTACTTCGGGAGTTCAGGCTTCGAGCCTTCTCTTCTGCTTTCTCACGCAATCTTCCGAAGTGCCGAATTCTGAAGTGAGAGATCTGCTGACGCATGGCCTCTTGATTTAGATGACCTAGATTTACTTTGGGAGTTTGGGCTTCGGGCCTTCTCTTCTTCTTTCTCACACAATCTTCCGAAGTGTTGAAGTCCGAAGTGAGAGATCTATTGATGCGTGGCCTCTTGATTTAGATGGTCGAGATTTACTTCGGGAGTTCGGGCTTCGAGCCTTCTCTTCTGCTTTCTCACTCAATCTTTTGAAGTTCCGAAGTTTGAAGTGAGAGATCTGCTGAGGCATGGCCTCTTGATTTAGATGGTTGATCCAGAATTGGATCCAAGAGCTTGATGGGGCTCAAAAAGGCCTAAAAATAAAATTTGTCAGAATGGCTTCAAAATGGATGTGTGCATAGACCTCGTTGATACGAACCCAACGCAACTTGAACGGGTTCAAATGAACGTCATATGCTCAAGATATTGTGATCTGTTCATTTGGCCAAACAAGCAAAAATAAAAATGATGACTGTACATTCCGTACAGTGCCACGTGGAAGATGACTGTACAGGCCGTACGACCGCACATATAACGTGGTAGGCACAGTTGGCACTAACATGGCAGCATCTGGAGGTGACATGTGGCAGATGGTCGTACAACTAACGTGGCAGGGGCACAGTTGGATGCTGACGTGGTAGGTACAGGTGGACCAATACGGGAGTGACATGTGTCACCACTGCAAGGGTGACATGTGGCACGCCCGTACAGCGTATGTATGACACGTGGCAGACAGTGACTGGGCGAGTGTGTTGACTGGGCATATGTGTGGTCCAATTAGATTTTGACACGTGGCATTGGTTTCGATGAATGGTGAGGTGCCACGTGGCACCCATTGATTTGTCATGTGTTTTGGAAAAACACTGGGCTCCATGAGGTTCGATCGCGCGACCTCCCACCGGGAAACGTCTTGGCGGGGCCTGTCTAGCAAGCCCGCCCGCACCATAGGTCTTAACCCTTATGCATGCTGAATGTATTTAAGTTTGTATGGTGTATACATTGGCATAGGTTAGGGCTGGGGCTAGGCCCCAACCCCCGACAGATCCATATGACCATGCCACCGTGACCATGTCTATTTTTTGTTGCGTGTGGATGGAGAGTTATCACTGGATCGTGAAGGTTTATGCCATGTGACCCAACCGATTATTATGTTAGCATGAATTTGGTGGGGTTAGCCTCGGTCGGTTGGGCTAGCCCACCGACCAGGGGCTTAACCATCGGGGCTTTAAACTGATAAATCGTGGATGCAACAATGCACGTGGAGTTGGAGGACAGGGCCACATGGCCACCATCACGCGACCAGGAGCCAGTAATGGAGGGGCCAACACATAGCAGATTAGCCCGAGGCCACGTGCAGGTGCCTAATATGACCAGGAGCCCGTTCTAAAGGGGTTGCGCACCATATTTTTGGCATTTTGTGGGTTATTAACTTTATTATAGTGATTTTGTTGATATTATTCAACATTTTTGGAGATGTTTGGCTAATATTGGGGGATATTGGGCCCTTTTTGAGGCCAAAACTTGGGGGGAAGTTGGGATATGGTTACCAACTTTAGATCTATATAAACCAGGGCTTCTTGAAGCCAAGAGAGGATATTCAAAGTAGAGTTATGCTGAATATTTGCCAAGCCAAATCCATTTTTATGCAGGGAAGCTATTGAGGAGCGCACCTTTGCGGGCCATTTCTAGGAGCTCCGGTCATCTGATTTCAATGTCATTTCTTTTGTTGGGTTCCAGAGATATGGTAGAACACGACCATATCAGTTTGCAACCTTTTTGGAACTGTTATGATGTCATTTTAAATCTTTGAACAGAAATAAGAAAGCCTCGCCCATTGAGACAAAGTCCTAGAGACGTAGGCGAGATTGTCGAACTCTGTTATCACATTGGTGTTTACAGTTTGTTGTTCCTCTTGATTTATTTCAGATCTGTACATGTATATATGGATGTCATATTTCCTCTTTAATTCTTCCTCTTTCATTCAACTTCCTAAATGGTTAATTAACACGTGCATAATAACTCAACCATTGTCATATAAAAGATCTTTTCGAATCAAGTGGTATCAGAGCTAGTTGACGTTTGGATTTGAGTTTTGCATGTTAACCAGGGAAAAGCTACATCGTGGTGAAGTTGAGCTTGTTGAAGAGAATCCATTGATTGGATTGAGAAAGAGAACTTCTCAAAGTGAGAAGATGGCATCAGAAGAGGGACTTTCTCAGGATGAGAAAGAGTTTCGAAAAAAATTCTTCACCATGTCGGAGATGATGAAGGTTTTGTATGAGGATTACTTGGAACAAACGAGACCGGATCTGGGTGAACTTCAAAGGGAAAAAGTGAAGAAGGAGAGGATCCTCCTCAAATTCCTCCTTCGCCTCCTTCTTCTTCAAGTTCAAGTTCTAAATCCATTACAAAGAAACATGTCCATAAACATAAGAATGAAATGCCTTTATTAAGACTTGATGTGAAATTCGAATTACCTATGTATGATGGTGAAGTTAATGCAGATTGACTTGGAAATTGGGTCACACAGATGGAGGTTTATTGCAGTGTGCAACAAATCAAGGATGAGGCAACTTAGATCAAGTTGGCATCGCTTAGACTTGCAGGCACAACACTCATCTGGTGGCAAAGCAAGTTGCAAAATGGCACGCTACAAGTGGGTAATGTATTTCCATCATGGCAAAGTTTTATTTCTGCACTTAGAAAGCAATTCTATCCTTTGGGTTATAAAGAGAAAGCATTAATTGAATAAAAAGCTTTAAAACTAAGAAAAGGACAAACAGTGTAAGAATACATAGATGGCTTTCGTAAAATGGCATTGATGTTAGATATTCCTGTACATACCCAAGAAACTCTTATGAAGTATATAGGAGGTTTACCTGCACATATTCAAAATATTGTATTCATGTTTGGACCTACTAATCTTGATGAGGTTTCTATTCAAGCGACATACATTGAAGCAGAGAAAATAGGTGTTGGTGTATTAGGGGAATCATCTTCAAGGAAAGAGGACAAAAGGAAGTGGCATGGCAAGAAGGCAAATGCAATGATAAGAAAGGAAGAGAAACTCTCTTGCAAGCATTACAAGAAAGAGGGGCATGATGAGGACTGTTGTTGGCAATTGCATCCTGAGAAGAAACCGAAGTGGTTCAAAGAAAAGAAAGGGAGGCAAACAGTTATGGAAACAACATGAACCATAGACTTGGGATCAGATTCAGGTGACGAATCTAAAGTCTCAATGGTTGGTATGATAGGTAAAATTGGTGAAGGATTTGATTGTAGAAGTAAATTGTTTCACATATGGGTCATCATGAGGCACACTAAGGTAGAAAAATTGATAGATAGTGGATCTCAATCTAACTTCATTTCAAAGGAATTGGTTAAGCAATTGGGATTAAAATCACAGCTGCATCATAAGCCTTACACACTTAAATGGATAAGCAACAATCATCAATTGCACATAACCAAACAATGCACATTAAAATTTGCAATTTCATCTAAGTTTGTGGACGAGGTAACATGTGATGTGGTGCCACTAAGTGAATGTGGAATGGTCTTAGGCAATCCTTACTTATATGATCATAAATCAATCTTCTACAGGGAAAATAATCAATATCATTTAACCAAAGCAGGTCAAGATTATTTGGTTCATGCTCATCATTTAAAGGCAAATAAAACTCTTCAAACAATGGAACAATTAAGAAAGGCAGCTCAAGCAAGCAATACACCTATAGTTGTTTCAAATCAAGTAATCTATCTTAAGCAAGAACAGGAGATCATTGTAGAATGGAAAATCAATCACAGTTTGCTTCAAGATAAGCTAATTTCGTGCAAATATTACAAACATATAAGCTCATTTGTAGTCATGTTTTTGATGCTATCATTAGTAATGTTGTCTACATGGATGATAGTGGCTTCAATAAGATGTGACAGGGTCCAAATGGCTAACAATATGTTATCAGTTATCATGATTGTTTTACAGTTGGTCTTGATGAGATAGGTGCATAGGACAGAGTTCAAAGACAGAGAACAAGCCGGATGTCCTATCTCGGGCTTGATGACTGGTCAATAACCTTTTGAGGACCAAAAAGTCTTCAGTGGGGAGGTGTGACCCATAATTTAATCCAGGAGCTTGATGGGGCTCAAAAAGGCCTAAAAATCAAAGTTCTCATAATGGCTTCGAAACAGACTTGTGTGTAGGCCTCGTCGATATGAACCCAACACAACTTGAACGGGCTCAAACAAACATCATATGCTCTAGATATTGCGATCTGTTCATTTGGCCAAATAGGAAAAATAAAATGATGATTGTACAGTTTGTACAGTGTGTACATTTCCACGTGGCAGCTGATTGTGGAAGTCATATGGCTCACATGGCAGGCACAATTGGCGCTGACGTGGAAACATCTGGAGGTGACACGTGGTAGATGGTCGTACAACTGACGTGGCAGGGGCACAATTGGATGCTGACATGGAAGGTATAGGTGGACCAATCCAAGAGTGACATGTGTCACCACTGCAAGGGTGACATGTGTCACACTCGTACGACGTATATATGACACATGGCAGACAGTGACTAGGTGAGTGTGCTGACTGGGTAGATGTGTGGTCCAATCAGATTTTGACATGTGGCATTGGTTTCGACGAATGGTGAGGTGCCACATGGCCCAGACATGGGCTGCAACATGACACCCATTGATTTGTCACGTGTTTTGGCAAAACATTGGACTCCATGAGGTTCGATCGCATGACCTCCCATCGGGCAACGTCTTGGTGGGGCCGGGCTAGCCAGCTCGCCCGCACCATAGGTCTTAACCCTTATGCTTGCCGGATGTATTTAAGTTTGTATGGTGTCTACATTGGTGGAGGTTAGGGCTGGGGATAGGCCCCATCCCTTGACGGATCCATATGACCATGCCACCATGAGCCTGTCTATTGTTAGTTGTGTGCAGATGGAGAGTTAGCCCTCGATCGTGGAGGTTTATGCCATGTGACCTGGCCGATTATTATGTTAGCGCAGATTTGGTGGGGTTAGCCCCGGTCGGTCAGGCTAGCCCATCGACTAGGGGCTTAACCGTCGGGGCTCTAAATTGATAACGTGTGGATGGAACAACGCGCGTGGATTTGGGGGACAGGGCCACATGGCCACCTTCACGCGACTAGGAGCCAGTAATGGAGGGGCCAGCGCACAACATATTAGCCTGAGGCCACGTGCATGTGCCTAATTTGACCAGGAGCCCGTTCTAAAGGGGTTGCGCCCCATATTTTTGGCATTTTGTGGGTTATTAACTTTATTATAGTGATTTTGTTGATATTATTCAACATTTTTGGATATTTTTGGCCAATATTGGGGGATATTGGGCCCTTTTTGAGGCCACATATTGGGGGGAAGTTGGTAGATGGTTACCAACTTCAGATCTATATAAACCAGGGCTTCTTGAAGCCAAGGGAGGAGATTCATAGTAGAGTTATGTTGAATATTTGCCAAGCCAAAGCCATTTTTATGCAGGGAAGCTATTGGGGAGCGCACCTTTGCGGGCCATTTCTGGGAGCTCCGGTCATCTGATTTCAATGTTGTTTCTTTTGTTGGGTTCCAGAGATCTGATAGAACAAGACCAGATCAGTTTGCAACCTTTTTGGCACTGCTATGATGCCATTTTAAAGCTTTTAATAGAAATAAGAAAGCCTTATGGGCTACTTTTGAATGTTGTGTTTTGTTATGGGCTACTTTATGGGCTACTTTATGATGCAATCTTATTTCTATGTTATGGGCTACTTTTGAATGCTGTGTTTTGTGCTCAAGGCCGATAACTGCACAAACAAAGGACTTAGACGACCTGCTGTGACCCTTGAAAACTATATGTGATAACAGGACCAACTTTTTTTGAAGAGAAATCCTTGACATTGCATCACACCAGATATAATAAAGAAGCCAAAAATTTATAAATAGAGAAAATTAATATTAAGAACAAGAAAGTCACTGAAAAATGGAATTTAGAGGTTGATGTTGCAGGAGTAGGACCCTATCGAATTCTCAAATTACACTTGACCACTAGTGAGGCCCTTGACCATTCAATTATAATGCAGGAATTGGAAAATGTTATACTGAAGAATAGGATAAGAGAGGTGGAAGATGCTTTGAGTCCCAAACCATTATTTGTTGAACCCTTGTCTATTGTTGTCCCATAATCAATTTGCAAAGGAACGCCGAGGATAATTTCTAGAGTTAAGAAGGCTACCAAGTTGTTAATTGGTATCGTAACATATGTTGCGAAGAACATAAGTAAACAACTTAACACCATTTCAGAAGCATGGGAGGTTAGTACGAATTTATGTAACTTAGTGCACACAATTTCTTCTCTTATGGATTATCTTCAACAAGACCTGGAAAATGATGAGTATTTTTATAAAAATGTTGTAGATACATTTATAGCAAGAGTATTGGATATGAACGATCTCATGAGGGAGTATCACGATCTACCTTCCAATAGTAGAATAAAATAGATAAGATTCAGTTGGCTCGCAAGGATAGATATCCTTAAGGTATTAATTGCTACTTGCAAAACTTGGAAGGAAAAAGAAGTGATTTATTCCTACAGTCCATCGACATAGTCAAAGAAATTGAAGGCCCACCACTATTTAAAGAGGCCACACTGTTAACCAAAGAACAACTGGAATTTGAGTTAAATATACTCAAGATTTCATGAGGTGGTGAGTTTGATAACCTCACTAACTACCCGAAAGAAGAGACCAAGTGATGGCTAGTTAGATTCGTTAATGATAATGAAGACCATATGACCTCAGTACAATAATCATGCTCTGAATGCAAAGCTATAGAGGATGAGTTGTTTTCACTTTGGGTTAAACAACACACAATGGTTCCATCGTTAAAAGTTTATATTGAAAATTGGCTCAAAGATACATTGAATGCAATAACCAATCCTCCATAATTTCCAATAAGCGATTACACCAGTTAGGGTCGAGTTTGGGCTACATATTTGAAGATCTTCCAAAGGATATGGGAGAGAGATCCCTCCATTACGTTCCACTTTTATTTTTTGTGAATGCATTTGTTGTTGAATTTTGTAGCTTTGGACATGTATTCTCACATGGCCCTAGGTGTTGGGCATGTGGGAATCGTCGTGGGCACCACATTACACTCTTCGTTTGGTGAAAATTGCCTTTGGAATGAATCTGGGGTTTCATGGGTTTGGTGATGGTATTTTTGGGTGTGTGTTGGGGCTTCACACCCACAAGAAAGTGTAATTTTGGTGTTGACTTTGTGGAGGGGCTTCTCAAGCTAACCCCTAAGGATTGTATATAAAGGAGATAGGTCATCGTGACATTTCATATAGTGAATATCATGTGTGGAGACATGATGGAGCTAGCGTAAGTGAGTATGTACTTGTGCTAGGAGGTTTGGTGATCTCAACAAGGGAAATTTTGCATGGTGGAAAATATGGCCTAGAGGAAGAGAAGTCGCAAGGAGTGAGTTGTACGAAGGTGTCAGTACTAGGGTTTTTATATACATGTACGTGAGTTGTAGGTAGGCACAATTGTGTACATACACGGGTTGCAGGTAAGCACACTCGTGTATGTACACGGGTTGCAGGTGGGCACAATCGTGTACATATGCGGTTTACAAGTGGGCACAATCGCATATGTACACAAGTTGCAATGGGTACAGTCGCGTATACACAAGTTGTAGTGGAGCAAAGCTCGTATGTACGTGAGTTGCAAAAGGAGAATCATGTACATAGTTTCTTGGGTAGGAGAAGGTCCATACAGGCTGACATATGACATCATCAGGTCATACAGGTAGTCTGTAACAGATTTATGGGCAAAGGAAGTTTCTAGTAAATTGCCGAGGTTTGGTTTTCTAATTTGTATGGTTATTGGAGGACAAGGTTGTCCTTAGATTTTGGTGATATTTGTATTGGCTGAGAGGACAAGGTTGTCCTTAGATTTGGTGATATTGTATTGGTTGGGAGGGTTTTTTTTTCCCTCATAATTTCTGAAGTTAACAAGGTTACAGAGCTGAAATTTGTGTCTCATATGTGTTGATGATTCATCTCTGATCTTTTGTGTTTCCGCTGCATAGAATTTCAATCAATATTTTTTAGTGTAAAATTGTTCAGTGATAACAACCATGGTTTTACTGTTAGATCACTAGGAAGCAATTTTTAGATATGAAAATTAGTCTCATAGAGTTGCATGTGAAAACTGACATGGTATCAGAGCTTGGGATATGAAGAGAAGGGGATAATATTGAGACACATTTGTGGTTGCAACACTAGAAGAGTGTTGTTCTTGTTCTTGTTCTAGGCAGGTCACAGGTGACAACTCCGAGAGGGAGCTGTAGCAGTGTTGAGGAGTTAGCTTTGAGAGGGAGCTACAGTGATGGTTACAAATGGCATCAAGTTATATGGTCTTTGGTTTAATACATGGAACATATCGTCCAAATGAGGAGTTGTGGACTATTGCAGCTTGGTGGTGTGAAAGGTTGGGAGTTTTGGTGGATTGGTAGAGAGCTCTCTTTGCAACAATACATTGTGTGGTGGGTTTCCAACTCTGGGGATGGAATTCTAGTGACTTGTCATAGTGAGTTGTGATGGGTGTATCTCGGGTGATTTGGCATGGATGAGATGGATTTGTGCGTATGTGAGGGTGATGAGATAGAGTCTTCATTGGGCACGAGAGTTACACATTATCGAGGTATGACATTGTATGAGGTATTTGACCCAAGAGGATAAGAACACTTGAAGAGATGAGTTGTGGTGGTCTAGAGTGTGTAAATGTATTGAAGTTGCACATAATAGGTCTATCTAGAAAATAATACACACATTTGCAGAGAGAATTTGAGAAAGAAGAAGGAGAGAAAGAATAGAAGAATTCTCATTAATAGTTATGAATAATGAATAATTTACACATGATGTATTATGTATAACTCAATGAGTGCGCACTAGAGGAGAACCAATGCGCCATAGTGGTGGTCTAGAGTGATTTGGACACACACTAGTAGTTACGGGAGTGAACTGCCACCTAGTCTAGTCTCTCAGATAGTTACGGGAGTGAACTGCCACCTAGCTGAGTTAACTAGTCAACTAGTCTTTAGTTAACTGACTGAACATAGAGTAGTGAGGAGTAGATTAGTGAATCAAGGGTAATGCGCCAGTCTAGTGATGATCCCAAGGCAAGTGTGCATTAGCATGGTGATGATCCCAATGTTGCATGGTGACAAAACCAATGCAACATCTAAACTCAACTCAACTAGTCAAACCGAAGTGTCAACTGAAAGAGAATATTATCTAGGTGGAATATTCTCCCCTAAAATATAGGAGACTGGATAATGACTAATTATGACTAATAAACAAGGGAAAACCTTAGGAAAAATAAATCCTAGGTGTGTGTGAAGTAACTCTAACACCCCCCCCTGAACATCACTATGGTGAAAATAAAGAATGGATCCCGACAACGAGGCCATGTTAGGTACCTAAATACAAAAGATACATTGAAATAAAGTGAGGAAAGAGGGAAAACCTCATGGGAAAAAACCCCCCTCAAGGTACAATGTATGTAAAAAAAAAAAACTACAATTATTAGGGAACTGTGTCCTTCACTCCAAGACGACTTTGCAGAGAATGGAACTTCTTCTCAGTGAAGGTCTTGGTGAAGATGTCTGTCGTCTGTTCTGCTGAAGGACAAAACAGTAGGTTGATGATCCCCTTGTGTACTAAGCCCCGGATGTAGTGCATGTGGATGTCGATGTGCTTCGTCTGTTGCCTCTGAACTAGATCTTTGCAGAACTTTAGAGTGCTCTTGTTGTCACACCAGATGACGATCGGTCGATGAAACTGAATGCCCAACTCAGTGAGAAAATGTTGTATCCACATAGCCTGAATGGTTATGTTAACTACCCTCTGTACTATGCCTTGGTTGAAGATATAACAATGGCAACTTGCTTCTTGCTCGACCAACAGATAGGCCCGAAACCAAGACTAAGTGAGTAACCAGATGTGGACTTGCAATCAGTGTTATCGCCAACCCAGTCAGAATCAGTAAACCCGATGAGATGTAATGTAGAGTATGCTGCATAATGAATCCCAAAGGCGATGGTTCCCTGTATGTATCGAAGGATACACTTTGTAGCCCTCTAATGTACCTCATGCGGCTCCTGCATGAACTTGGAAACTACGCCAACTGCATAGGAGAGGTATGGTTTCGAGTGTGTGAGACACAACAAGATCCCCACTAGCTGTCTGTACAGTGTGTTGTCAACCAGTGGAGTCTCGCCGCCATCCTCAAGTTTGACTCCTAATAGGAAAGGAGTCGGAGCAGACTTGCAGTCTCTCATGTGAAATCTCTCAAGGAGATCTCGTGCATACTTGGCTTGAGACAATTTGATGACTAATGCATCCTGACTGATCTCGAGTCCAAGGAAGAAGTGTAGCGGACCCATGTTCGTCATCAAAAACCTGTCATGTAGAATCCTCTTGACTGCAACAATCACTGAAGTCAAGCAATCGGTGATCAACAAATCATCAACATACAGAACTAAGAGTAGAAGTGAATCAATCATCATGAGCATGTAGACATTCATGCCTGATTTACAACATACAAAGTTCTATGACATCAGGTAGGAGTCCATCTTGGCATACCATGCCCTCGGATCCTACTTGAGGCCATAAAGGAACTTCTTCAGTCGACATACCAAAGATGAGTCTTGCATAAATCCCTAGGGCTACTTCATGTAGATCTCCTCAAAGAGATCACCGTGAAGAAATGCATTCTTCACATCCGTCTAATGGACTTCCCATCCCTTGGTTGCCGCAATGGAAAGTGCCAATCGTATGGAATCCATCTTCGTTACCAGAGTGAAGGTCTCATCATAGTCAATACCATGAACCCGCTGAAAGCTTTTGACAACAAGCCTGGCTTTGTATCTGCTAATCTGTCCATCTGCTGCGCTCTTGGTCCTGTAGATCCATCTACATTTGACAAGTTTCCTCCCAGAAGGAAGGGGAACCACTGTTTCTCGAGGAGGGAGTTGTACTCCTCCTGCATGGCAGATTCCCAAAAGGGATTTCTAGTAGCCTCGCCATAAGACTGTGGATCTGAAGACTGAACCAAGAAAATATGCCTGGAAGGTAATGGTTCAGTGGCAGTGAGTGCAACAGGAGGCTCCTTGAAATCAGATCGAGTCTTCCTAGTATCGGCTGGATCACCAACGATATCCCCTGCATCATGAAGATTAATTTGTTCCCACTTGGGCCTCTGCTATGGCTCTGCAACTGCATCTGAATTCTCTGACTCTGCATCTGACTGTACTGACTCTGAATCTGAATCATCTGAGTCCTCTAAATCAGAACTCTCGTCTGAAGAAGATTCAACATGTGCATGTTCATCATCTCGGACAGGTGGAAGAATGAAGGTGTCTGCATGTGGCTGCTAAGGTACATGCGAGACACTTTCCTCAAATTGGACACTACGTTCAATGATGAGCCGGTCTGAGGAAATATCAATAAGCCCATATCCCTTCACACCATCAGGGTATCCAACAAAAATACACTCAGTGCTCTGTTGATCAAGTGCCTTCCTCTTTTCAGAGGGGATCTGGACCCATGCACGTGAACCAAAAATGAGAAAGTGGGTCACTTCCGGTTTGAGGCCACTCCAAGCCTCATAGGGGGTCTTATCCTTGACAGATTTATGGGGAGATCTGTTTTGGATGTATGTTGCATAATTAAGTGCTTCGACCCATAGTTTCAGTGGTAGTGACTTTGCATGCAACATGCACGATGCCATCTCCTTTAGAGATCCGTTTTTCCACTCAACAACTCTGTTTTGCTGCAGAGTATAGGGAACTGTGGGTGGCAACTGAATCCCTGCCTCATGGAAAAGATTATGGATCTCATGATTTACATACTCTCCCCCATTATCAGTTTAGAGGACTTTGATCTTCTTTCCAAACTGTGTCTCAACCAAGGCTTTGAAATCTTTGAGGTGTTGAAAGAGCTCGGATTTTTGCCTGAGAAAGTATATCCATGTAAAGCATGAGAAATCATCAACAAAAATGAGAAGAAACCTCACTTTGTATGGATGGATGCAGAAAAGGACCCATAAGGTCACTGTGGATCAAATCTAAAGGTGTAGAAGCTCTCTGACACTTTCCTTTGTCGAATTTCTCTTGAGGGTGTTTTTCGAGAACACATCCCTCACATACTCCCTTGGAGAAATGGATGTTTGGTAGACCATCAACCAATATTTGCTTGCTAATCTATTGCATGTATCTGAAATTCAAATCTCCAAACCTTTCATTCCATATCCTACTACTTTCATCAGCTTGAGTAAGCAGTAAAGCATAATCAGGTTCAATGAATTCAGAAAAAGTATACAATCTAAACTGATGATTTACCTCACCGGTAGAAACCATGGAGTTGGTTTGCATGTCATATATGTCCATGGAATTTGGTGTGATTATGACTTTCTTTCCGGTGCCAGAATTCGTCATCTGATACACGAAGAGAAGGTTGACGGAAAGTTTAGGAACATGCAACACATTCTCGAAGCTTTCGTTGGTGAGTTCAATCCTTCCTTTGCCAGTGACTTTGACAAAAGAGCTGCCCCCCATCAGAATAGGAGGACCTTTGCATGCATCCAATGAAGAATATACTACTTTTGATGCAACCATGTGATGTGATGCTCCCGAATCTACGATCCAAGTATCGAGAGAGGAGTTGATGGCAATCAAAGCATGGCTAGAATTGCCTTTCTTGGGATTCAGATCTCCTGGCTTCTTCTTCTTAGCACCCTCGGGGATGTGATCTACAAGGTTGTTTTGCTGAAGTATTTGAGACATTAGATCTATTTTCTTTTTCATGCATGCAGATTCTGTATGGAATCCTTTGTGACAATACGTTCATTTCTCCCCTTTTCCCCTTTGGATTCAGAGGCATCGGTGAAGGGTTTTGTGTACCCTTCCTTCTTCAAATGTGCACAAGATTTCCATTTATCTTTATCTTTAGATTTATGATATTTTTGGCTTACATATTTCACAGTGAGTGCATGCACCCTTGGGCCTTTGATTGTGCCCATGTTGATGAGCTTGGTTTTCTCTTGTGTCAGGGATTCAATAAAGTCCTCAAGAGAAGGCATCTTCCAGGTGGCTCCAGAGCCGAATATGACATAATGGAATGTGGATACAAATACATAGAATTCAGGACCAAGATTGGAGAGAATGGTGAGAACCATTTGTTTCTCCTCCTTCGATTTATCAACCCCACAAGCTTTGAGTTGCGACAGTAAATCCTTGAATTTTGTAAAGAAATATTGGATATTGTCGAAGCTTTTTGGATCTAGTGTGAGAAGCTCCACCTCCAACATGTGTCCCATCATATCATCCTGTTTGCCAAAGAGCCCTTTCAAGGTGGTCCAGGCTTCATTGGGAGTCTTACAGGAAGATATGTGAAAAAGGAGATCAGGAGAAATAAGACTGCAAATTGTTCCGAGTGCCTCATCCATGCGATTTAAGTACTTGGATTTTTCTATGGCTGATGTCAGTTCTGTATCTGTATTCAAGGTTAACCTGTAAAACCCTCTGGTTCATAGATCTATGGCTATTTTCTCCTTCCATGCAAAATAGTTGTAAGGTGTAAGAATGAATTCTTTTTGGAAATCCATCTTTCCGTTGTCTTCAATCTTTTGTACCTGCAAATATGTTTGGTGTAGCTTTTGTTTAGCAGTCCGTCGGCTCTGATACCATGTAAATGTGTTGAAGCTGCACATAATAGTTATAGCTAGAAAATAATACACACATTTGTAGAGAGAATTTGAGAAAGAAGAAGAAGGAGAGAAAGAATAGAATAAGTCTCATTAACCGTTATGAACAATGAGTAATTTACACATGATATACTCTATATAACTCAATGAGTGTGCACTAGAGGAGAACCAATGCACCATAGTGGTGGTCTAGAGTGATATGGACACACACCAACATTTACGAGAGTGAACTACCACCTAGTCTAGTCTCTCAGGCAGTTACGAGAGTGAATTGCCACCTAGCTGAGTTAACTAGTCAACTAGTCTTCAGTTAACTGACTGAACAAAGAGTAGTGAGGAGTAGATCAGGGAATCAAGGGTAATGCGCCAGTCTAGTGATGATCCCAAGGCAAGTGTGCATTAGCATGGTGATGATCCCAAGGAAAGTGTGCATTAGCATGGTGATGATCCCAATGTTGCATCGTGACAAAATGAATGCAACATCTAAACTCAACTCAACTAGTCAAACTGAAGTGTCAACTGAAAGAGAATATTCTCTAGGTGGAATATTATCCCCTAAAACATAGGAGACTTGATAATGACTAATTATGACTAATAAACAAGGAAAAACCTTAGGAAACATAAATCATAGGTGTGTGTGAAGTAACTCCAACAGAGTGGACTAGACTGAGTGTCAATTCGTAGCTCATGACTGTTCAGAGAGAGGACATAGGTTCAGTTGCAACGTGTGCACATATATTTTTGTGACTTGGATGATCGACTTGGGAAGAATTTCATTAGATGA
Organism: Picea sitchensis; assembly: GCA_010110895.2. Lineage (NCBI taxonomy): Eukaryota > Viridiplantae > Streptophyta > Pinopsida > Pinales > Pinaceae > Picea > Picea sitchensis. The sequence continues at coordinate 151,518 of SNQJ01S0011251.1, read as the reverse complement.
CAATGACTTGGGTAAGCAATATGATTTCCTTGGAGAATTGCATCGTTCTTACACAGTGGGAGCCATCGACACATGACAGGGGCATGATATTTGTTTGTGAACTTCACAGTGTCTGATTTAGGTATGTACGAGGAGCTTGGTATGAATATTGAGCATGTATTACAAGGATCTAATGTAATGGTATTCCATATGGAGTCAAGGGATGTGTTGCGAGTGGAAAATGTACTATGGGTTCCAACAGTGTGTTCTCAGCCTCAACGATTGAGGAGTATGTCTATACAGTGTTGTTCCAGGATGGACAAGTGTTATTTGATGTTGAGTTGGTAAAGATTCCTAGGTCTTGGGAACCTTTTATGTAGGGGATCTGTGCATAAGAGATGTTTCCACGGTTTTATAGGACATGGATGACGGATGAGGAGGGAGCATATAGCTCCACTGGTGGTGAGGAAAGTAGTTCCACTGGTGGTGAGGCAGGAAGCCCCACCGGTAGCATAGACTCGAAGAGAGTCATAAATTCAGAGGGAGTTTCCCCTCAGGTTCAAGTGGGGGAGAGGCATCTTCCAGGATTGACAGGTAAGTGTCATGAGTTGAGGAGGCCATACATGAGGTTCATAGGCATGAGGCTTCTAGGAGCTGTGTGCTCTCCATGGAGGATCCATTTGTGTCAACTGGTTTCGCTACAGTGACAGAGGGGGCATCCAATCAAGCATATTGGAGAGAAGTTGTGGTAGTAGAAGTAATGTGAGAGACAAAGGTACTCCAGGATGGGAGACAAAGCTACTTTCAGGTGATTGTCCTATGTGGTGAGAATACCTCCCTCGCTAAGAGGGAGTGTTTATTTTTGTAGCTTCGACCAGGTATTCTCACATGGTCCTAGGTGTGGGGCATGTGGGAATCATCGTGGGCACCACATTACACTCTCTGTTTGGTGAAAAATGCCTTTGGAATGAAGTTGGGGCTTCATGGGTTTGGTGATGGGCTTTGTGGGTTTGTGTTGGGGCTTCACACCCACAAGAAAGTCTAATTTTGGTGTTGACTTTGTGGAGGGGCTTCATAAGCTAATCCCCAAGGATTGTATATAAAGGAGAGAGGTCATTGTGACATTTCATATAGTGAATATCATGTGTGGAGACATGATGGAGCTAGCATAATTGAGTCCACACTTGTGCTAGGAGGTTTGGTGATCTTAGCAAGGGAAATTTTGCATGGTGGAAAATTTGGCACAGAGCAAGAGAAGTCACAGGGAGCAAGTTGCACAAAGGTGTCAGTATAGGGATTTTTCTATATATGTACGTGAGTTGCAGGTAAGCACAATCGCGTATGTATGCGGGTTGTTGGTGGGCACAATCACGTACATAAGCAGGTTGTAGGTGGGCACAGTCGTGTATGTACGTAGGCTGCAGTGGGCATAGCCATGTATATGCGGGTTGCAGTGGAGAAAAGTGCTTATGTATGTGGGTTGCAATAAGGAGAATCAAGTAAATGTTTTTTTGGGCAAGAGAAGGTACGTACAGGCTGACATGTGACATCATCAGGTCGTACAAGTGGTTTGTAGCAGATTTGTGGGCAAATGAAGTTTCCAATAAATTACTAAGATTTGGTTTTATGATTGTATGGTTATTGGAAGACAAGGTTGTCCTAAGAGTTTGGTGATATTTGTATTGGCTAATAGGACAAGGTTGTCCTCATATTTGGTGATATTGTACTGGTTGGGAGGGTTGGTTTTCCCTTGAGAATTTCTGAAGTTAACAAGGTTACATAACTGAAATTTGTGTCTCATATGTCTTGATGACCCATCTCTTATCTTTTGTGTTTCTGCTGCATAGAATTTTAGTCAATATTTTTCAGTGTAAAATTATTCAGTGATAACGACCAAGGTTTTACTGTTAGATCACTAAGAAGCAATTTTCAAATCTGAAAATTAGTCACATATAGTTGCATGTGAAAATTGTCATTTTTTATTCTAAGCATTTCCCTTTTCTTTCATCTCAATCTGTGATCATCCAACTTTATTGATCTATTTCTTTCCTGTAAAGTCGGTCCTTGATTGTTTATTTTCTTCTTCCAGGTTACCTCTACTATCATATACATGGTCCGCAACAACCCCGTCCCATTCCAATAGGATGAACGCATTTTATTTTATCGTTTAAGTATCACAAATATTATGTAGTGTTGTTTTTGCACACATTTTATTTGATCTTGAACAATCAACTTGTAATATTCTTTTAAGAATTTTCACACGGAGCTATTTTTGGAGCTCATAACTTTTGTGGTTTCTAACTTTAATTAAAGCATTATATCTCGAGTATGTGCCTCCTTTACATCTTTATGTGCTCTCTATTTTGGACTTTCACTTTTCTTTATGTCTTATGTGTCTTGCTTCAAATTATTTCCCTCTTGCTTTATGAATGCACCTAATTGAGTGGATGAAGTTATTCTATATATTTTAATCATTATTTTGTGATTGGTTTACCACCTGGTCCACTCTCATGCATTAGTGTTATGAATGGATAGATCTATTGCTTCTTGAATAAAAGAATTTATAATCTAAGTGAGGAATATGAGCACCACCTCTATAAAAGTGTAGGGGATATTTTTATCCCGTGAGGTTAATTCCCCTTTACTTTAACAAGTCTCGGTGAACAACATTTTTTGCAACCATACTAGGGAATTCAATCATATGGTTTCAAAGACCATAAATATTTTTATCTTTTCATTAATGACCCATCCTAATCTAGTGCAACCTCACATTCCCATTGGATTGGTAAGACCAAAGAAGCATTTTGAATCAATTATATTATTTTGTCTTAAAGACAACAAAAAGTCGAGAAGTGCTTGAACGATCTTGGAAATCTTTGGCTCAACAGGAACTTCCAGTCTGTAAAAATCTAGAAAGATGACTCTAGTAAAAAGATTCTTAATCTAGCCACTTGGAAAAAAATTTAGGGTCATGTAACAAGAAGTAGAAGAAGGATTATTGAACAAATAGAATAAGTTGGTAGTTCCATGATTCAAGATTTGACCTACTCACTATAACTCTCAAATACATTTCCATTGCATACCCCTCTTCAAGCAAGAACGAGTGATCATGAAGAAAGAGAAGATGAAAGGCACAATGAAGAAATAATAAATGCTAATAGACAAAGAAATCCAAGGTGAAGGCCAAGGATAAGTCCATTAGCTTTGTAAGGAGAACAACACCAACTACGCAATCTCCTACCAGGAGTATTGTCAGTGTTTAGTGGTGATGGGACTATGAAACCTTAGAATCACTTGGACCATTCCTAACGATTTGTGATATACATCTAATTGAGCATGATGATGTTACAGTTATAGTTTTTCGACAAACACTAATCGATCCTGCATACGATTGGTATCTTTCACTTTCCGTTGGTTCTATTTCCTCTTTTGAAGATATTAAAAAAGCATTTATGACTAGATATTCCCAACATGTTGCATATCATGCTCTACTCACACAATTTACTCATATCCATTTAGAAAACAATGAAAAGATTAGAGATTTCAATCTTTGTTTCTTTAGAACAATGCAAAAAATACCAGAACAACAATGTCCTAATGACCTATGATATTTTGATCCAAACATTATCTTGAGACAAGTACAAAGGAAAATGTCCTCTATTTTTGTAACAAACCAAGGTCTTTCTTCCTCCTCAAGGGCCATAAAGGATCATGACATAAGAAGAAGAATTTTTTAAGGACAACTACCTAATGTAAGAAATGTTCTTGTCAATGAAGAGATTTCATGAACAAGAAGAGATTCATAAATAGTTCAGTTGAACAGAACCATCAAGAAAATGAAGAATGAGATAATTCACCTAAAGAGGAATGATGACTTGAGGTCAAGGCAACAACCTCATAACATCGGAACATCCTTCGATTGCATAAATAGAATGGAAATAAATCAAAGAGCTAATGAACCCATACCAAGAGCGCCTTGAGTTCCTAACCTGAATATCGTCATAATGGATGCAAGTGATGAATATCATAATCTATTTTTTGAAGATGAAGAATTGACAAAATCTCAAATTGTTGGTGAAGATTCACTTTCTCAGCCCCTGAAATATATGCAAATTTACAGTAATATATCACCACATGTAGAAGGAGATTTTGTTAAAGGAGAATGTCAGGCCATAGAGTGACATGACCAAGAAAATTTGGTTGAAACTAGAGCAGAAAAAAAGGCGAGAAATCCTAATCAGCCTGATAGAGTCGGTACATATCAAAATCATCCTAGAGTTTCTCCCACATCAACAATTAAAGTGGAAGGTTGTTCTCACATAACTTGTAATATTGTTGATGAATTAAATAAATTGCAAATAACTCTTCCATTGTTGGAAGTGGTGAAAATACCTCAACAAAGAGAAAAATTGCTCGAAGTATTGGAAAAGGAGAATCCACAGAACCCAAGGGTAGAGGCAATGGTCATGAATATTCAAAAACATCGCACTACTCCATTTACGAGACCACGAGGTAAAATTCCTCCTTTCTTTATATCTTTGGAAACATTGAGTTGATATTGCATAATTGTATGGTTGATAGTGGTGCCACAAACAATATCATGTCGCTTTCTATAATGGAAGTAGTGGGATTAGAATGTACTAAATACCATGAAGGTGGTGAAAACATCGATGCAATTGATTCCATAAAGGTCACTGCTTATGGAGAAATCAAAGATTTTTGTGCATGGATAAGCTCTACACTTCATATTAAAATTGTCTTCACCATAGTTGTGGTATACCTACTTGCAGCGTATGGTGTTGTATTGGGATGGGAGTGGTGTTTCCACTTGGTGGATATATAATGAATGATGGAAGTTATATGATGTTTCCTAACAAAAATGGTGGTTTTACCAAGACACTTTGTGAATGAAAGAAGCATGTTTCTTTTGAGAAGCAAGAAATTGAAGCAATTGATAATTTCATTGATTCTAGACTAGGGAACTATTCCATTTTAAATAAAGATGATATGCAAATTCTTGAGCAAGAGCATGATGAATCGACATTCGAGGGATTTTGGAAGATTACTTTTGATGGTGCTTGCTCCAAGTTTGGAGTCGAATCCGGTGTTATTTTTAAAAGCCCCACTTCAGAAATTTCTCCTTATGCTTTTAAACTCAAGTTCAAATGTACAAATAATGAATTTGAATATGAAGCATTGATCCATGGATTACTTCTTACTCAACAATCAAAAATTACAGATCTTGTATTAACGGGTTATTCTGAGCTCATTATAAATCATGTCTGAAAGAGGTACAACATTAATAACCAAATATTGAAGGCTTATGCAACAAGGGTATGGGACCTCATTCAAAAATTTGATTCTTTTAATATAACATTTATACATAGAGAGAAGAATAAAAAAGTTGACTCGTTGACAGTTTCAACCTCCCTTTTCAATCCCAACTCCCCTTTACCCAATGATTCTTTCAATATTAATGCATTTTTTTTCCCTTCAACATAAGATAATGAATATTTTTGGCAAGTATTTAACAACGATGAACATATTGAAATTTTTCTCACATTAGCTTAAGACTATGATGAAAAATAGAAAATTTTACAACTACATCTTGAGGATAATACCAAAAATCCTTCATTACCAAAGGGTTATGTGACACTCGAATCATTGTTTACAAGGGAAGATCAATTGCAAAAGTCTAAGCCAATTGAAGAACCTTCTCTTAGAAGGGTCCAAGATAACCAAAATATTAATATCGATGACCCACAAAATCCTAGGCTTCTAAACATTGGGACAACATATACTGAAGAAGAAATACATCATTATGTCCAAATGTTCAAATAATTTCAAGATGTAGTCACATGGACTTATGATGATCTCAAGGATTATGATAAAAATATAATTTAACATACCATTCCAATGAAGGAAGGAGCCAAACCCTTTAGGAAAAAGCCTAGAATCATCAATCCAAAACTGAAGCCTTTGGTCAAGATTGAGCTTGAAAAAATGGAGAATGCTGGTATCAGTTTTTGATCCAACATTATGAAGGGATTTCTAATTTGGTTGTGGTTAGAAAGAAAAATAGAGAAATCCGTCTTTGTGTCAACTTCAAGGATCTCAATCGAGCATCATTGAAAGACAATTATCCACTGTCGAATATGGAATTATTATTACAACAAGTGACTGGATTTGCCTTGATGTCCATGTTGGATGGTTTTTTAGGATACAATCAGATCCTAGTGGAAAAATAAGATAGACACAAAACAACCTTTACGACACCATGTGGATTATATGCATATGTCATAATGCCTTTTGGGATGATGAATGTTGGTGCTACTTTCCAAAGGGAAATGGATCATGCTTTCACTAATACACTAATATGATTGGAAATACAATGGATGACTGCCAAGACGATCTAAAAATGTATTCAAATCTAAGACAATCCCACCTAAAACATCTTAGAGAGGTTTTTCGACGATGAAAATTATATTGGATTTCTTTAAATCCCCAAAAATGTCTCTTCTCAGTTCAAAAGGAAAATTATTGGGTCATATTGTAAGCAAATAATGGTTTTATATAGATCTAATGTGAATACAAGCTTTGAATGAGTTAAAGCCACCAACGACTCATAAGGCTTTGCAATCCTTCTTCAGAAAAATAAACTTTGTTCAAAGATTTGTTCTAGATTATGCTTCAATCGTTAAGCCAATGAATAAGTTATTGAAGAAATATCAAGTTTTCGAATGGACTGACAAAGCACAACAAGATTTCTCAAATATAAAGTCAACAATTTCCACTGCTATAGTTCTGGTTAGCCCTGATTTTGACAAAGACTTAATTTTATATTCTTTTGCCTTTGATGAAACTGTTGTTGCTATATTGACTCAAAGGAAAGATAAAAAGGAAGAACATCCTATTTCTTTGATGAGTGAAGGTTTTCAAGAGTTTGAATTGAAATATTCACCCATGTAAAAACAAGCATTTTCCTTGGTCAAAGTTATCTCTTATTTCAGATCATATATCTTAATTTCACATATAATTGCTTATGTACCATACCCACCTATCAAAATGATGCTATCTCAACAACTTAGAGAAGGAAGATGGACCAATTGGTCTACCAAACTACAAGAATATGACTTAGAGATAAAGCCACTGAAAGTTGTAAAAGGTCAAGGATTATGTAAGATAATTGGTTCAATTGAAGCGATAAACATTGATCCATATATTATGAATAAAGATCTTTCTACCCAAGACCAAATGGTGGAAAAATATGAATGGTACAAGGATATCATCTTTTATCTAAAATCTGGATAGTTTCCTATTTGGATGTTTGCAAAATAAAGGAGATCTTTGAAAATGAAATGAAATCATTTGTATTGATTTCCGAAGTTTTATTTTGAAGAAATTTCAATGGCATGATGTTGAGATGTCTTAACCATTCAAAATATACTGAAATTTTGAAGGAAATGCATGAGGGTACTTGTGGTGGACATTTCCCTCCAATGGTAACTTCACACATAATCATTAGAGTAGGTTTTTATTGGCCTACTTTATTTAGAAATGTACACGATTTTGTAAGAAAATGTCTACCTTGCCAAAGCTTTTCTCATAAGATGAAAATAGCTGCTATGACTTTGAAAACCATTGCAGTAGATAGTCCTTTTACACAATGGGGATTAGATGTCATTGGCCCCATAAATCCAAAATATAGCAAATTCCATTCTTATATATTGATGATAATTGATTACTTTACAAAATGGCCTAAAGCAATAAGATTAAAGGTAGCCAGTTCAAAGCAACTCATCTAGTTTTTACAAGAGAATATTTTGTCCAGGTTTGGGGTTCAAAATAAATTCATTACTGATAATGGTTCCATATTCATTGGTTCCAAGTTCACAACCTTTTGTAACAAGTTTGGTATAACAATGGGACAATCATCAAATTATTATCCACATGGTAATGGATTATCTGAATCAACTAACAAATATCTGATACAAATCCTCAATAAGACAATTGTTGCAAACCAAAGAGATTGACATAAAAATATTACTAATGCTCTATGGGAAACTAGGATCACACCCAAAAGAAGTGCTAGACATTCCCCACTTTCTTTAGTCTATGGAAAGGATACTAGATTAGCAATACACTTAGAATTGAATGCATTGGTCGTAGCCACTGGAATCAAAGATGAAGAAGGAAATACACCCTTGCAAACTCTTTTATCCATTGATGCAATTAGAGGAGAAAAGAGCATGTGCCATGTTGAATATACAGAGAAAGAACAATTGATGTTGTTAACCTTGAAGAAACATAGGACTTATTCTTTGTGATGACCTATCAGGTCCAATACCCACAGAAAACAAAGTTCTGGACAACTCTATTAGCAGCTTTAAGCACTCATTGTTCCTGGATCGAATCCTTGACTTGATCAGGTTCTAGTTCAATGACCAACAATCTCCAATTGTCGGCCAAAAGTGCTAGTCTTAAGTGCTCTCTATCACAACGCTAACTCTCCCTTTGCAACCAAACAATTTTCCGCGTTCGATGCTAAGCCCCTTTTTACTGCATGTGACCAAGTGCCAAGTCTATGGGCCAATCAATGCTAGTTTACCACTTTACAACATGGTATTACTTTTTAGTTTCGCAAGGGGTCAAGTAGTGGCTTATAAGATCATGACGTGTGTCCATTACTATAGCGAATGTTTGGAAATTGCAAGGTGTCACTCCTTATTAACCCACAATTAATTTACCCATGTGTAATTTATAACAACCATCGATCTCACCTTTTGATAGATGGTCATATCTCTTCTTACAATATATAGTCAGATCGAAGTATCAGAGTATCAGATGATAGGGTATAAGAGTTAAGTGCTCCTATGAATCGAAGTTGAGTGCTCCTATGGGTTGGAGTTAGGCGCTCTGATGGGATTGGATCCGATAGGATGGATAACTTCATCGGAGTCTAAACTCCAAAGGTTTCAGAGTCAGACATAACAAGAGACTTTGATATGGTGAGTCTGATCTACAATCAATCATGATTGTTGGTCTCTACCTTCCGATGGACAGTCCAAATCGTCATTGTTAGAGTATTGGGCATCGGGGTATCGGAGTTGAGATGACACTGGGGACTTCGATAGAGTGTGGGTCTGATACAGTCAAGGTATGACTAGGAAAGAACTCTGAATTAATAATGATCGTCGATCTGACAAGCTCTCTCCCATATCTAATCTTGACCATTGAGTTGTATTTAATGAAATCAACACATGATTCACGACGATAGATTTCGAATCTACACATGATCACCTACAAACATAACCACTTGCCCCTCTACTCCAAACAATTTATACATAGAGTTCAAACAAATGCACATCAAGTACAATTCCACAAAACATGATCTTTAATCAAAACATTTGAAGGAATAAGGTTACAATAAGAATAGCTATGTTCCTTCTTTGGTCTCTTCAAACCTCTACAAATTGCACACTTTCACACTCTCCACACTTGCTAACCTAAGCTATGTTTGTCTATCTGGCCAGATATACATTCATTTGGCCTTTACTCGGCCTTTTTGGCCAAGTCTACCCTTTCCACACACACTCCTCTATTCTTCCCTTCTCTAACTATGTCTAATTATCTACCTCCCATGCCCTTAGGATTACAATGTTTAAAACCAAAGGATTTTGATACCAGAATTGGTTTAGATCCTAAAATCCCTCTACTAACAAATCCTTAATATTCCTCAGATCCACAATATCCTCAAAATATTTCTAGACCTCTACAAACCCTCAATATATACATATTATTCAATCTCAAAATCTACTTCTAGAATCTAATTACAGTTTAGGAAAATAAAACATTTTAATTAAGGGAAATTCACTCCCTTTGGTATATTTCAAAGACCCCTTAGGCCTCTTCAAAATTATTGATTTCTGATGGGAATGCTCTTGCATCAGACTCCCAAGGAACAAAATATTCATGATATCATGATCATGAATTTTCCACTTGTTGAGCTATCCTGGAATCCAAACTTTATGTTGTTTCTTACCACTTGCATTATTGCCCTATTGTTGTGTTGTTTATGTTAGTACCCTTCCAAGATCTCAAACTTTAGTTTGTTGTTGTGCAACCTCCTTGTTCCCACTTTCATCATTAACTAACTGTTCATTGTTGGTGATCTTCCTCTTGGAAATATTCCCTACTAACTCTAATTTCTTTACTTTTGTTTGTTGTTGGTTGTTTCCCCTTTGGATTTGGTACTTTACTTCTCCACAACATTTTCTGCAATTACATAGTTTCCATGTTAATGCTTCAAAGTAATCAAAACTTTTTTCCATGCATTCTTTACTAGCTCCTTTGTCTTGTGCCTCATTGTACATTCAGATCTTCGATTCCATCATCAATATCATCTTATGTCTCCAAGATATTTCTCTTAGATAATCTAGTACATCAATCCAAAACTCCTTAACTGGTTGATTTCCACAAGTTATATTACATACTTCCTCTGCTATTTTCAGTATCCACTTGTCCAAAGGTTTGAGTGGAATACTTTCAACATAAAAATAATTAATGCCTTGCCTGGTATGAGGATATACAACCACTCATTTATATGTTGTCTCTATATTACAAAACTTTGTATCTGATCCTTTTAACTCTACCAATTTATCGTTGTATCCTTGTTGTTTTTAACTGCATTGTCAACCTTTTCATTAGCTTCCTAGGTAATCCTCTGGTCTTCACATCCTCCTTGGTTTGGTAACAAAATTTGTTCATTCTTTGCAACTCCACATCTTCTACAATCCTCTTTTTCTTTAGCAATACCCCGTGTAAGAGTTTTAAAAACTCTTTCTTCTCCATTCCAAGCATTTAAGTCATCTCACTGCTTTCTTTCATCTTCTTGCCTCGATAATAAAGATTGATTGCTTTCATCTTTAGAGCTTCCATGTTTTTCTATATCTGCACAAACAAGCATCTTTCCAAAAATATTTTGTACTTCATCCGACAAATATATTCAACTATTGAAAATTTAAAATATGAAGTCTAATTGTATTTCACATCTATCTTCTCCTCAGTTATTTCCAAATCATTTTCTTGATTCTCATTCTGCGGATGGGCACATGACATAATGATTTTGTCATGTTCTTCTTCTGCTTCATATTGCCCTGTCTTAGAATACTGTCTCAATTCTAAAATTTCCTCTCTACTTTTCTCTTTGACTTTCCTTCCTTGCATGCTTATATCCATCTCTTCCTGTATCAACATCATGAGTTGCCCTTTCATTTCAATCATCTCTTTGTTGACTTCCTTACATTCTGACTCATGCTATTTGTGATCACATATAGTTTTCAAGGACAACAGGTCATCCGAGTTCGTGGTCTGCACAGGAAGCGTCCGAGCGCAACATGCAGAGAAGCTCATTTCGGGCTTAAAATACAATTGACGGGCTCAGTTTTCAATGGTGGAAGTCCCCTATGAAGTTCAGATCGACGGTTTGTAGGAATCGGGGGTTCAAAATATTCTTAAAGATTGTTTGTCAAAGAGCCGAAGTCCCGAAGTGGCCGAAGGCCTGAAGAGAATCTGAGTTATTGATCAACAATAGCCACGTGTCATTAGATCCATAGCTCTGGGTAAGAGCACAGAAGGTAAGCAAGATTTGAGTTTCGATTTTTTCGGAGCCCGGAGACCCGAAGGGATCTCAGCCGTTGATTTCAGGAGTGCCACACGCCATCAGATCCATAGCTCCAGGTAAAAGCAGATGAAGGTGAGAAAGGTTGGTGAAACCTCATCTCACCACTTAAATGGAAAGCCAGGCCGGACTGTTAGCAAGTCGGTTCTTCTATAGGTTCCTACTAAAACACGTTTGGGTCTGGTAGAAGCTCGCGTCTGACAGAAGACTACATGCATAGTCTACCAGAGAGCATGCAGACGTAAAGCCTTGAATGCAAAGACTCGATCACACCTCTGCTATTAGTGGCGAATTGTTCTGAGTATATATGAGTCATTTTGATATTTTGTAGGGGTCGATGGTTAATCTAAGCTCCTGCATTGTAAAGTTTTTATAAAGTACTCTGGTTATCTGGTTATGTAATTCGATCTGAGATTTATTGTTTGATGAAATTTAACTTCCTGTTTCCATGCTTTATTGTGTTTGATATTGAATGTTCATGATTTAATGATTCACATGGATGGTTATGACTATGTTGTAATGAATGTTGGATTATAACACAGTTATAACATTTTCAGTCTCCTGAACTCCGAATCCAAGAGGATCTTCTTTTATGAGTGTTTCCTCTTTAGGCTGTTGGAAGACCTGTTGTCCAGAGCAGACCTTTTCATTTTCTCCTCAATTTCTTCCTCCTACTCACCCTTACTACAACTTACTAACTAAAGTCGAATCAAGACCTCATTTGCGTGTGCAGGCTGGTCCAACTTTATGAGTTAAAATGGTATTATCCTGAGTCTGTGCCCATTTGACCCCCTTTAAATGATTCATGGTGACATACAAACTGACGGGTACTGGGCTTACCTCTGCTGCAATCCAGAGGTGACTTATGGTGCTAAAATTCTTGGCGTCGTTGTCGGGGATGAAAATGAATATATGTTCCCTGGGAGAACGAGAAAGAGCTTCTGATTCTGAAGGTGCGTAAGATATCAACACCATTGAAGATTGCAGCTTGCACTTGACGAATCCACCATCAAAGACTTCACTGAGGAGGATCCCGTTGATAGAAAAATGACCATACCAAAGGGAAAGACCAGGTATCAGTCTATGAGTTTTCTTCATGAAGTCATGTTCTTCTTTATCAACTCATTTCTCTTTTTCCCTTCACATATAAAGAGGATTATCATCTGCTTTGTATATTCAGATGACAATACGCCTTCCTTCATTCATCCATCCTCTTCTTGTGTTGTAGATGCCATGACCTCTTCTTGTGTTGTAGATGCCGATCCAGTGTCTTCACCTCAACCTATTCATAAAAGTGAGATCTGTATTGCATCTCCTCTCGAAATTGATCACCCTTGTAGCCTTGAGGAGGTTGAAAATGATTCACAACCTTCTCAGATCTCATTACCTCCTATTGTTTCTGTTGAACCTCCCCATCCTCTTGTTGAATCTCATATTCATCCCACAAGTTTTCAAGCTAACATTAGAGATAGGATGTTTAAGCCTCTAAGGCTGCCACATCACCTGCATCCCTACCCTCCTTATTCCTTTGAGTATCTTCCTCGGTTTTTTGGGGAGGATCATGTTACAGCTGAGAGGCACTTGGGGTCCTTTGAGAACTTTATTGATTAGTTTGAGATCGTTCATGATGATGTTACGATGAGGTTGTTCTCACGTTACTTGTCTGGAGATGTTGCTGTGTGGTTTAGATGTCTGGAGGCCGATTCTATTGGTTCCTGAACTGAGCTATGCCATACTTTTTTAAAGTGGTGGGGTGAGAACAAGTCCCTTTATCAGTACTGGGCTAATTTTAATGCCTTGAGGAGAGGGGAAGAGGAAGCCTTGGTTGTCTTCAACATGAGTTTTTACAGTGTTTATCATAGTATGCCTATAGATATCAGACCCACAGAGACTGTTGCCATGGTGTACTATGTCATGGCTCAACATCTAGAGCTTGTTCTTCTCCTGAGAGAAAGGAAATATTCATCGTTAAGACATCTGTTTGAAGATGTTGTAGAGGTCGAAGAGAACATCAGGGATAGAAAGTGGGTTCATAGTCAGGCATATCTTGGAAATTTGCATGTACATGAGCAAGAACACTGTCAATCTGTTTCAGATTCTGAGCAAGAAGACTATCAATCTGTTTCAGATTCTGAGGAAGAAGATAGTGAATATGAATCAGATCTGGAACAATAACAAGGAAGTAGGTATGATTCACAGTTGGAATCAGGTTCTTCAACATTTTTAGATTTTTCTATGGGCATGAACGCATATCAATCTTATGATCAGTTTCCATAACATTTTAAGCATGTAGCAATGGTTGATTGCATAGATAACTGTATGTTCTTGGCTGATCATAGATATGATGTTCTAAATCTTTTTGCACCTTTATCTTGTGACCATTCTTATGAAGAAGAGACGACAACTGTTGATGATCAAGAGTTGGTTTCAAAAGAACAAGGAGGGAATTTATTTGCAAGCAGAGAGAATTTTACAGAGGAGCAGCCTAGTCTTCTAAAGCAGCCAGAATTCTGTCACATTATTCATGATCCTGTGGCCATATACATGGAGTCATACATTTCATATTTTCTGAAATTTTCAAATTGCATTACTTCACCAATACTCATAGGCGAGTATGGTGTTATGAAAGATTTCCAAGACCACACTATCGAGCCTTTTCCTTTATTAATTAAGGAAAAGCATTGGGTGGAAATCAACTAACCTAGACTCGCAGAAAACACAGAGCAACATGTAAAAGAGGAGCTTAGTGGGCAGTTCATCTCCTGTAATTGAGTAGGTATCACCTGGTATCAACCGGTCTGCATCATTTCTCCACCCACCTGTGCACTCTTAGAACATCACATGACAGGTGAGCCGTAATAAATAACAAGAGTTAATTTCTTACCAGTTGAGCTCCCTTGATTATAAATTTTGTGACCCCGTGGGATTATATATGGAGCTGTGTTTTCCAAAAGCATTGGAGCCTACAGATTTATTCACCTTATCATCATTTGGGGGTATAGTCAGTGTTCCAAGCCATGTCCTTGTTTTGCTGTCATACCTCCTTAGCCTTTTATGGATTATCTGCAGTAAAGAGAAGGATCATATTACCAGATAGTCTGGGTGGCTATGGTGGAAGTTTACTTTCACCTAGCGCTTTGTAAAAATCAGTTAGCTTAGGTTTTTGTACATAAATTATAAGCTCTATCAAGAGTAGGTGTGTTTACTTTATGTCTTTAAGTAGAATAGTGTACATGTCAGCCTTCGGTGAAATGTTTTGAGCTCGACTCCATAACCCAACAACTAAGGCACTGGAACTGCGCATTCTTGGCAGCTCGCAGGGAGCATGCCATCCCCTGTGGAGCCAAATGTTATCACATATAGTTGTCAAGGGCAGCAGGTCATCCAAGTTCGTGGTCTGCACAAGAAGTGTTCGAGCGCAACATGTAGAGCAGCTCATTTCGGGCTTAAAATACAACTGACGGGCTCAGTTTTCAACGACGGAAGTCCCCTATGAAGTTCAGATCGATGGTTCGGGGTTTGAAATATTGTTAAAGATTGTTTGTCAAAGAGATGAAGTCCCAAAGTGGTCGAAGGCCCGAAGTGAATCTGAGTCGTTGATCAGGAATAGCCACGTGTCGTCAGATCCATATCTCCGGGTAAAAGCACATAAGGTAAGCAAGATTCGAGTTTCGATTTTCCCGGAGCCTGGAGACCTGAAGGGATCTCAACCGTTGATCTCAGGAGGGCCACGTGTCATCAGATCCATAGCTCCGGGTAAAAGTAGATGAAGGTGAGAAAGGTTGGTGAAACCTCGTCTCACCACTTAAATGGAAATCCAGGCCAGACTGCTAGCAAATCAGTTCTTCTACATGTTCCTACTGAAACACGTTTGTGTTTGGCAGAAGCTCATGTCTGACAGAAGACTGCATGCGTAATCTGCCAGAGAGCATGCAGACGTAAAGCCTTGAATGCAAAGACTCGAGCACGCCTCTTATGTTAGTGGCGAATTGTTCTGAGTATATAGGAGTCATTTTGATATTTTGTAGGGTTCGATGGTTGAGCTAAGATCCTGCATTGTAAAGTTTTTATAAATCACTCTGGTTATCTGGTTATGTATTTCGATCTGAGATTTCTTGTTTGATGAAAGTTAGCTTCCTGTTTCGTTGCTTTATTGCATCTGATATTGAATGTTCATGATTGAATGATTCAGATGGATGTTTATGATTGTGTTGTAATGAATGTTGGATTATAACACGATTATAGCGTTTTCAGTCTCCTGAACTCTGAATCCAAGAGGATCTTGTTTTGTGAGTTTTTCCTCTTTAGGCTGCTGGAAGACCTGTTGTCCAGAGCAGACCTTTTCATTTTCTCCTCAATTTCTTCCTCCTGCTCACCCTTACTACAACTTACTAACTAAGTTGAATCAAACCTCATTTGCTTGTGCATACTGGTCCAACTTTCTGAGTTAAAACGATATTATCCCGAGTCTGTGCCCATTCGACCCCCTTTAAATTATTCATTGTGACATACAAACTGATGGGTATTGGGCTTACCTTTGCTGCAATCCAGAGGTGACTTCTGGTGCTAACACTATTATCACTTTCTCTATTTCTTTTCAAAACAATTCTCAGTTCATCAACTGTCATCACCTGCTCATATCCATTGGATAAAATCTGAAAAGGAAATTTCATTGCCTCATCCTTTTCTTGTCTTGTTTCACCATCTTTTGAGAATTCATTATTGTCTGTTGCAAACGTATAGCTTACTGCTTATTTGTAAAATTGTCTCTTGAAATTGTTTGTCCTTTTATAGTCTGCTGACTATAATTTACATCATTGTCCTCTTCACTGTTGGTAGAAACAACTTTATGCTCTTCAGTCTTCTATGGTGCATATTTCCCTTCATCCTCAGATAAATTATCTCTGCCTTCCTGGCTATCTTCTTGTCTTCTATTCTTCATAGCTTCAATGCCTCGAGTTGAGTCCTCTTTATCAACTTCCTTCTTGTCATCTTGACAATGTTCTACTTGACACTCATAAATCTGTAAGACATGCATTCCCCTCTCTTTTCCCAATTTCCATCTACTTCTAATCTTTGATAAAATTCTTTCAGAAATAATTAGGCAAACATTTAGCAAGAGAAAATATAACCAAACAATTATACCTCTGGGTTTACTTGTTCCTTCATAAGCTTGTAGAGTTTCAACCCGAACGCCTTGGTCTCCTGTAGTTTCCCAATTTTCCTTTCTGTCCATCTGAGATTCATGAGATTCTCTAATAGTGTCTTCATGAAACAATGCTGAACCTTTTTCTTCTGTGGCAGTTTCTTGAGTCTGTCCATCCCCATAATCTACTATCTCTTGTTGTTTTTCACAGGCATAGATTTTCTCTTCTTGAATTTGTGATTTTTTTGCAATCCCTTGCATTTGTTCAACTTCGTTGTCTCCAGTACCTGCAAGTACACACTCACACAAAAAATTAGTTTGGAATTCATGAGATCCCTCTGTCTCACTTGATGTTACTGGCATCCCTTCTTTGTGCCGATCTCAACACATCATCATCTCATCATCATCCTCTCCTAGTATTGATCCTTTTTCAGGTTCACACATCTAAAATTCTTTGTCTGCCATTGACCTATGTCTAAACTTAGTTGTTCTGAGTTTCTCTTCTTTCAACAAAGCACTCAACCTGTGTCTCTTCTTGTTCTCCAAATTTTTCTTCATTTTAATAAAAACATTCATCATGTGCGTCAATTTCTTCATAAACAAATGCATAATAGGCCATTTAACCTTTTTCATCACATTCCAACCTTGTCTTAGGTTTTCACTAACATTCTTTTGTAGCAGTTGTTTCACATAATTGAGTTGTGATTTTAACTCAACCATTTCCTTGTCAAATTCTTCACCACTCATTCTCTTCTTGCCATCTGTTGTGGCATCTCCTTCCCTCTGACTGTAGCTTCTTCTTGAACCCCTGGCATAAC
The DNA here is from genome assembly GCA_010110895.2 of Picea sitchensis. NCBI lineage: Eukaryota > Viridiplantae > Streptophyta > Pinopsida > Pinales > Pinaceae > Picea > Picea sitchensis. Next base: position 133,895 of record SNQJ01S0011251.1, on the reverse strand, counting down.
TATCAATAGTCACTTTCATCTTCCCTTATGTGAGCTTTCCCATGCCCACTGTGAGCTGCAACCGGGCCTCTTCCTTGTAACAAGTCTTAGTACCTTCTACACTCACGATGGATTCACTCAATGAAATTGTGACATAACACGTTCGTTCGTGGGATAATAAATAATACCCCTAATTTCAATAAATATTGAAAAAAAAAACTAAAATCCTTTTGTTGACCCCCCTCCCAATACATATGTACAATTTTAAAACCCCTTATTTTTACCAGATATCCTAGGTATCCCATTTTTTCATGGAATTTTTAATACCCCTTTTTATTTCTATCCTTGGTATGCAAACATGATAGAACTCTTATACGCTCGTGAATCACAAATCAAAAAGGTAATTCAAAAATAAGCAAACAAGGGGTGTGCCATCTAAGTTGATGTTAAAGCTTAGGTTGTAGTGATATATCTTCATGAGTCACCCAACTCATTAAAATCAATGTGTTTCCTGACTTGGGAGGGTGGAAACCTCTATGCAACATTAATCAATTAGTCATTCTAAATACTCTACACATCTCTCTCAAGCACCACCCAAGCGTAGATCATTGCATCTTGCAGATCACCTTTCCTTCCTCACATGTCTCATATCCTAAATCCTTCGTTGCATCACATATACTAGTTCTTCAGTTGGTTCTATCCTAGTTCATAATTTTGGGGGAAAACAATTTGGTTCCAATTCTGACTACTTTGCCCATATATGTGGAATATATTACTACAAGCGAGGGGGTTCATACAACTTAAGTTGGTTGACATTCATTGCATTATGAATGGCAAGTTGAGGTGCTAAATACAACTTTTAAGGTGTTAAAACCCATTTTATGAGTGATGGTGTGTAAGGACCATACCAACCATACCAACCATACTTGATCTTGTGATGCTAATGATTTTTGAAGCACTGGTTATCCAAGTGGAGCCAAACTCTCTCACCAACATGAATTTGTGGTTCAACTCAATGTTGGTCATGCAATGCCTTGTACTTGGCCTATGTTTGTTGAAGGATGGACTCTACTATGAACCTTGGTCAAGTTCTGCACAAAATTAGAAACTTTATCTTTCTCCTTCCGCTGGTAGGATATGAATGAAGTAGGGATAGCAACTAGAATCTCATAAGGAGCTAAAGTTTGGAAGCCAAAATAGACCTCAAATGGGATGTGTCCTATAGATACATGAGTGACTTTATTGAATTTGTGCTGCAATATATGCAACTATTGATCCTATAGTTTGTTCCGTTGATAATATATGCAGAGGTCATGAACCAAGGTTCTGTTCAATACCTGTTTTTTGCCATCAATTTGCGTGCAATTTTTGCACAAAAAGCAGTAAAGAACTAAAAGTAACAAACTAAAACTTCAATAAATGTGCATTGTGAGTACCTCTAACAACAACCAATTAATCACTTCAATGGATATCCAAGTATAGATAACAACCATATGTATTTTAAATCCATATTTAACTTTTTTGTGTTACACTATTGAGGATGTGAACCATGTTCCCTCCAAATAAATCATATGTATAATGAAAAAAAAACAATATCATGGGGATACCCTAAAAGCCAGAATCCTAGGATGAGTGTCCAATGCATGTGTCACGCATGCGTGCTATTTTCCTTAGTAAGCTTTAAACAAATCACAGTTCACAGTTAAAACAAACCTAAAAGTCGGAGATCTACAATGAGTTTCCATGCATGCGCTTCTTTGCTTGGTGTTTTTCTAAACAATTATTTGTGACTCAATCTTGGCCAATCATCTTTGAGAAACACTTGATAGACATCAAAACAATATGATGAAAACTGGATTATACCCAAAATATTATAATTTTAAGAAATTAAAATCTCAAAAGCTTGTAAACACGTCAAGCAAGTAATTATAGCCAAGGGAAATGTGAGGAAACAAAATCTCTTTCTGAAGAATTGGATATGCAATCAACAAACACCATCCTGCATTTGAAATAAATGGCAGTCAATCTGAAAAAGTATTTCACTAATATGCTTCTGCAGCCAATCCCACAACAAGGTGACACACTAAAGACATTTATTTTATATGGTTTTCTACAAAGCAGGCCAAGGGATGATGTGCATGCCAACTGTGGATGCCAAATTGGCATGCACAACAACCTTGTTTGAGATTAGATGTAGACTTTTCTACATATTTTTTTGGTCGATAATAATTAACATATTTATCATAATATTAATATTAATTATAATCATCATTATAGTTATGAAGGTGATGCAGATCCCTTTTATGTCAAAATTTTGATTTCTATGAACAATTAATAAATTTAATATTGACATAAGTTGGTGTATTTGACTATTTAGAGAAATATGCATCATAAACATCCCTTGAATATAACAAAGAGTCATTCTTCAAAACAATGGCCTCTAAAAAACCAAAATACTTACATGATTGTCTTCGTAGTACCAAACCAAAGTTTCCATAAAATGAGTAAAATCACAAGCGCTCTAGGATTGGAGTTGAATTCCCATAATTTTGTTAAAAAACAATCTCCAAAATATGACATAGAATATGACAAAGAATACATAGAAATTGAAAGTGATGCAACAAAGATCAACGAGAATGCTTCAAACAAGGAAAAAATAAGTGTCTTGCAATTTTTGAGAAAAGGGGTCAAAAGACTCAACCGATGCTCCAAACATATACCTAGATGGTCTTTCCATCATAAAACATATTCTACCTATAGATATGCAAAAAACAACAACACAAAAAATTATCATTAATAATTGTCAATAAAAAACTACTATGACAATCATTCTATTAGAACATTACAACTACACAATCCCTGAAACAAGTCAATGTGAAGTCCTAAAACAAGTGTTTAAATCTATGTCTAGTATTCAAACGTGCAAAAATAGACTTGGTTATGATCAATCCAAATTATCTTCACATTTCTCAAAAAAGTAGTCACAATAACTTCACAATACTCTCATGAGAAACCTAATGTATCTATTCCACAATTAAATTAATTAGATCAAAATACATGTCCACTCTCATTGTAATCCGATATTGGAAAAAATCGCACTTTGCATATGAAGATTTTTCAAAAGGGAATACATAAAATACATATTCATACATAATAATGCTCCCCACTTGTAGACTATAGGTATAAAATACCAATAGGAATGCTTTGTTCTCCATGAATTCACCATGGAAGATAAAAAAAAAAATAACATGTGGAGGAGACACAGAGGAGATGTTACCATGTTTTAGTATCTTTATGAAAAAGAATAAGAAAAAAATAGTGGCACAAAAGAGAATACAAGATTTGAAATGTAACACATACTCATAAAGAGTATCTTATTTGTTAGCAATTCTAACCAAAGTACAAAGGTGAAAAACACAATAGTCTAATTTAGAGTATGGAACGAATAATTAAAATATGCATAAAATAGTGAGATCATATAATAAAATTAGCATGTAAACATGTACTAAAGCTAACATTAAAAATTAAAGATCTAACAAAACCATGAACTAAAAACTAAATAAAGAAGCTCCAAGTAAATATTACCTTTAACATGAACTAGCTGATTGGGAGATATTTCATATGAGATCCCAAATGTGCCCCAAATGCTGAAGTGTCACATCCTAACTAAGATTTTCCTCAAATGCATGTGGAATCTTCAGCCCTTGTAATCTCACTATTAGATTCATTTGGAGAAATGATATGGTGCTTCAACTTTGCATCTTTTTGCTAATAGGTCTTACAACAACACAGGGTTGTTGTGCATGCCAATTTGGCATGCACAACAGGCCTATGGCTAATTTGCATGCCAAATTGGCATGTACAACAACCCAAGGCCTATTGTGGATGCCAAATTGGCATGTGGCATGCATAACAAGCCCAAGGTTGTTGTGCATGTCAAATCAACATGTAGCATGCACAACAACCCAAGGAATGTTGTGCATGTCAAATTGGCATGCACAACAGTACTAAGGCCGTTGTGCATGACAAATTGACATGCACAACAGACCAAGGCCCAAGGACTGTTGTGTATGAAAATTTGGCATGCAAAACATGCCTTGGGATACTGTGCATGGCAATTTGGCATGCACATAAGGCCTAGGGCTACTGTGCATGGCAATTTGGCATGCACATAAGGCCTAGGGCTAATGTGCATGGCAATTTGGCATGCACAACAACCCTATATTAGGCCTTGGGCTGTTGTGCATGGAAATTTGGCATGCACAACAACCCTAGGCATGTTGTGTATGGCAATTTGGCATGCACAACAACCCTAGGCCTATTGTGCATGTCAAGCAATCCTTGGTCTTTTGTGCATGCCCAACAGGCCTTGGGCTGCTGTGCATGCCCAACAGGCCTTGGGCTGCTGTGCATGCCGATTTGGCATGCAAAGTAGGCCTTGGGATACTGTGCTTGGGCATGCACAACAACCCTACGAAATTTGGCATGCATGCATGCCAAATGGAAATAGAAAAATATATCATTATAGAACACTGGAATGTCCACATGGATTTCAAGATTAGGGCTATTCTTTACTTTCATATCAAGTGATAGGACCGAGTGAGAGGTTAGAAGAACTCTTGTCTCATATTTTAGAGCTAGAAAATAAGCTCTCTTAGTCTGGTAGTCAGACAAGTATAGTCTTATGTTTAGGGAATGGGTTATAGACAATCCATTTATCGTATCTCCAAGAATTACATTTAAAATTAGTGTCCATATGCTTGGAGGTTTGATGGCTCTAGGGTACACAATAACAACCATATTGAAGCGTATAAGCTGTGTATTTTCAGATGATGGGGTGATTGTGAAACTTGATAAACTTGAACAATTGCATAAAAAATACTCACAGGTTCAAGGTAATGACAGGAGTCGAGTTGAAGAGGTACAGTTTGAAAGCTACTAGGTTTTAAAGCTTCAAACCGGTATTTATTTGCAATACTTCTTACAAAATTATCACCAACACCATTGCCTCAATATTCAAACCGATATTGAAGAGTATTATTTATATTGAACAATCTTGGTTTGAGGCAGGAAGAAAAATCACTGATAATATGGTCATTGTCCAAGAAGCAATTCATTCCATCAAAATCAAGAATGAAGAAAACATATTCATCAAACTATACCTTGCCAAAACTCCTATGACAAAGTACAATAGAAGCTTTTATACGAAGTCTTACTAAAATTTGTGTTTGCAGAAAAGTGGCAGGAAAATTGATTTAGAGAACGTCACAAGTACCTCCAACATCAACATTTTATCTAGTTTGAGTATTCTATTTACTGAAAGGGAGAGAAGCACATACCAAAGTCCATTTTGTAGTGAGAATGTTAGTGAGAAATTCTCTATTGATTACTTTCTAGACATTTTGGAAATGCCAAGCATTGTGGAAACAAATCCATTAGATCATACTGCATCCAAAAGTATACCATACAACTTAGTGAACAATACAGGTATCTCAAACATCAACAAGGTATCTGATTTAAATATTCCACATGATGGAGAGTAAAACACATCAATATCCAATTCATAGTGAGAATGCAAGTGGGAATTCCTGTACTAACTACTGTTTAGATGTTCCTGAAATGACAAACAACGTGAAAACAAAGACACTAAAGCATACTGCAACTACATCCAAAGGTCTAATTGATGAATTAGGGAACATTATTAGTATCTCCAACATTGATGTGTGAGCATCTCGACTTCAAAAGTGCATAATCATGCACATAAAAATCCAGGTCATAGTGAGAATGTTAGTGAGAAAGCCTATATTGATTACTATCCAGATATTTTGAAAATGAAAATAATGGTAAAAATAGAGACATTGGAGAAGAAAGTTCTACCTAATGGTATTCAAACTTCAAAGTGGAGACTTACTGATCCTTCCATAGGAAGGTTTTGTTTGTGTCCCAAAGGAGGTAATTCTACCTATGCCATAAATCAATCTAGTTGTTGAAGTTGATATGGAAGTAAACAAGGATCTTGTGGTTGAGACCTCCAATAAAAAAAGAGAAAATTTTGTGCAATGACGCCTCAACTCCAGAAAATAAGGATCAAAGATTCCAAGCCTTGGAAACATAACCAGAAGATCCAAGTAGGGTCTGTCATCCCCTCCAAAGTAGAAAGAGGATATTGAAATCCCAAAAACTGTTCTTAATACAAGGCCCTCCAAAAAAAACTCTAGAGATCCAAAACCTTCTTCCCCAGAAGGGAGCTCTAGCAAATCCTGGACTGGAAATAAAGCTCAATCTACAAAAGGACAATACCACAAACTAGGACTCAAAAACCCAACTCCTACTCCACCAAGTCCAGTTAGTACAAGGTGGAAATCTAAGCCAGATTTGGGGCATCCCAAGCCCCTATGAAGAAAACCAAATGTAGGGAAACAACATGAAGGGATTGTGATAAAGGTAGCAAATGAATATCAAAATCAAATCAATGACTTCTACCAAGGAGGACAAAGAGGATCCCCCTAAAAAAATGCTAGGATAACAGTCTTCTTGAATATATTACTAATCATGTTAAAAGGAGTTTCATCATTAGTGATCAATGAAGTTTATATGCTGGAATAAAAGGGGGTTTGGGCCCCAAATAAAAAACAAGAAGCTTAAAAAGAAAAATCAATATGGGTAAACTTACATTTCTCTCATACAAGAAAACAATATGGATGCTACTAGAAATTATAATAGAAGAGAAAGGACAGAATCTGGAGCCAAGCCATAATCGTATCAAAAAACTCATTTGGCAGATCTGGGCACGGGGCCTACTGTTGGAATACAGAGTAGGCCCCTGGGCCTATTGTGTATGCCAAGTGGCATACACAACAGGGCCAATGACATGCTCTGTATGAGACATTTATGTTGTTGTTGTGTTAAAATGGGAGATACAAATGTCTATTTTATAATTCTACATCCACATGATACACAAATTTGCACTCTAAGAATTTGTCCTACAACTAAATATAGACACTGAAACACCAATTGAGATTTCATATCTACATAAATAAGAGTGTTGAATGGAAAGATCAGAAGTTGAAACATTGCATATCAAGAGATGAGATCAACCCTGTAAAATTGAGATTTCATATCTACATAAAAAATAAGAGTGTTGAATGGAAAGATCAGAAGTTGAAACATTGCATATCAAGAGATGAGATCAACCCTGTAAAATTGAGATTTCATATCTACATAAATAAGAGTGTTGAATGAAAAGATCAAAAGTTGAAACATTGCATATCAAGAGATGAGATCAACCCTGTAAAAGATGAAATATGATTTAGACAAACAACAACATAATATAGTGGACAACAAGCTAAAATTCTACAACAACGATCATTATCTTCTCATTAACATATAATAAAAATATATAAATAAATATGTTCACACACCTCACTATCTTCGTACTCTCACTATATGTTCACACACCTCACATGTATAAATATATATCCCTAACTAATGCACCCTCCCTCATCTAAACAAACTTGACAAGAGGTTTAAAGCAGTTACATAAATTAATTTCTAATAATAGACCTCAAACAAAGCACCCCATATAAAAAAGAATGTCTCTCAAGCAATGTACCCTACCTATGCCTAGAATAATTCTTACACGGTCTTCCATTAAAGGGGTTTGTCATAACTATGTAGGGAATAAATCATGACGATGTCATAAATGTGTAAGAGGAATTTATCATAACTTTCATAGAATCTGTCATAAACTTACACTGACCAAAAATAAAATATGCCAAATTTCATAAGAGTAAGGAATCTATCATAGGAGTGTAAGAGAATCTCTTCCACATAGCACACCCTTCCTACAAAATCACCTTCAATACTCATGCACCCTCTTCCTAAAAGAACAACTCGGAGCAACAAAAAACTTACACTTTGGCGGGTATGGTAGTGTTTATAGAGGATAAAGAGGAGGAATGTAGACCCAATGAAGGAAATCTTGGAGAAGGTGGAATATATATTGGCAAAAAGCTTGGGAACTTGGAGTACATGAACATGGAGAGAAGAAGGAAGAACCAACAAACAAGTGAGCTAAATTGCTAATAGATTGATTGGCGATAGGCTGAAGCAAAAGCTGAACCTGATCCAGAAGGAAATCTGCAACATGTCAGTAACCTTGAGGAAGAAGAAAAGGATGAAGGAGATCCCCACACATGTCCCTTAATCTAAGATTGATGTTCCTAGCTCCATTTCAATTGTTGTTAATCTTTTTAGACTTGAAATTTATAAATTTGAATTATTTAATAGCATTTTTTAATATAAGTCCACTTTAGTCCTAGCTGAGGTGGCTCAGTTAGTATCCCAGGATAGTAAACGTTCTGTTGATAAGTCAATTCAAAGTCCAAAGTCTAGTTTTGTTGAGAAGTCAATTCAAAGTCTAGTTTTGTTGAGAAGTCAAGTCAAAGTCTAGTAAACGTTTTCTGAAAGGATGGTGTTGAACCTATTGAAACTGTTAGAAGACTGGTTGCATATTTTCTTTCTAACAACTGCAGATTGTGCATGTTGGTATGGAGTCTATTTTATTGGGGAGTTAAACTCTGGTTAAACTCCGAAGGATGAAATTCTAATTCTAATTTTGAAGTTTGGATCAAACTTGGAACTCACTAGGACAACTTCAACAACCCAAATTCAACTTGTGCACCAACTATCAACAAGATTCAGGGGCCCTGCTACAGATTTTACTCTATAAAATCATGCATTAGGTAACTAACTGATAAAATGACAAAATGCCTTCCACCAAAAATCACAAGCTATCAGAAAAATCTCTTACCATATTACTAGACAAAATGATCTTAATAAAGTTTAATGGAAAAGTCATGACCATAAAAACATACTAAAAATCTTAATAAACTTCTAGTGGCCACATAACTTTCCACGAGATGCAAAATAACAATTAGTTATTCATATTAACCAGAACAATATGATTCCAAACTTGTCAAAAAGCTAATCTCAAAGGAAGTATAGAACATTGGTTGTGATATTTTCCTTGCATAAATGTAACTAACGATTTAGAAATCTTTTAATTGTTTCTAATATTTTCAAGGTCTTCAAATGTGGCAACCTCAGAAGGAATGTCATTACACAACATACACCTTACCTTCATAAAGGAATGACATACAAGCTATTAATAAAGAAACAGTCCCAAATTCGTAACAATATAATTGGCACACTTAGAATCTTGAATGTTGGCATTATCAAAGTATATGCCACAATATACACTGTATACTCGAAACACTTGACAAATGTATACTTGAAAAGAAATACAATATGGGCATGGCCACCAAAATTTGATATGCAAAAACTTGTTTCATCCTTTTAAAAGTTTCAACAAGGATGATGCTTTTTTTCCACTCCATCACAAAGCACAACTATAATATCCAAAAAAATTAAAATCCTTATAGTTTTATATTCCAAGGGTACAAGTGCCCATTTTGAAGTTATTGTAGAAATTTCAAGAACCCTCAAAACCAACTTGGCAAGAAAGCAATAAGAAATATCTGAAGCCCAATAATTACATGTTGAGTTATCCCAACCATTCACCATTCGACGCATTCACTAAACCCGAGGCCAAAAAGTATGAATGCGTATCAAATCACTACAAACAAATCAACAAGAATACATCCAAGAATACTTTAAAAATAATCTATAAGATAGTAATAAAAAAGAACAAATAAAGTATAATGTTTTGAAAACAATGTGAAAAAAATACCCTATTTAGATTTTGACAAAATCCTCAAAAAAGTTGTAATCATTTTCTTCTAATTTTTATGTGTCATTCCTGTTATTGTACGATAAGTTGGCCACTTCTATAACAACTTCAAGTTGTATGAAATTATGATCTATCAAATTCATACTTGTATATGTGTTGCCCCTTTATTCGATTGTACCAACAAAGTTGAAGCTCAACTCCTTCTGGCCTATCCAGAAGATCAATTCCATTATGGTAATCAAATACCCTATTACCATCCTTCTTTCTTATTCTTTGAACTCTTCCAATGCACCAAATCTCAGAAGAAACACCCTGTTTTGTACTTCACAAAACACCTTTTCTTGTAGCACGCTCAACGACATGTATAGACTCGCTCTCAAACAACACTACACAATCAGTGCCAATTCCAAAACCAATTGAAACACCCTTTTTTGGAGCCCTGTCATCTCGCCTAAAGTAGACCCCATTTATCACTTTAGTTAACCTATATTTGGATAATGTCAGGTTGCCATTCGACTGACTAACCAAACAAGATTTATACATATCCTTACCATCAAGCTCCACCATTGGTTTGATAGTTATGTTTACATTCTCATCAATGGAATCTAAAATTTCATCCAACTCATGTCTCCACTCACTTTCCATTGTTTTCAATTCACTATCATTGAGTACCATTGAGGGAAAAGGTTGGAATATAGAGTTGGAATGACATGATGGAGAATCATCAACTACTTCATCCACAAATTGAAGTGTTGGAAAACTCTGATCCTTTGTCCATGGTTTAAACCACCAAGAAAATTATGTGTCTCCCTTTGGTTGCATGCCAAGATTTGATAAAATGCCACGTGCATCCTCCAATCCTATCTTGAGGGCTTCTATAATTTTGTCATATGTAGATATTGAATCATATTGTGACAAAATATCAATGTCCCAGCCCATTTGTTGGTACAATGTATTCCAGATGCTCATTTGTTTCTTATGAGATTTTTTTAAATGAATCCCTTGGGGATTCGATTCTTCTTCAACAACTCTATTAAGGGTTCCAATGGCATGAAGTAAGTCAATGAAATCATAGGCTCTCTCTAATCCAACCATCCCACCAACTTTGCTAAAGAAGTTATCACATACATCTGAACCTGTCAGGTGCAATACACATGGAAAGTTGGAGAACTGATCCCTAAATAATCTCATCAACAAAACTACAAAGTGACAAGAAATTTGCACATCTTGATATGCCTCTCTTCTGATTAAATTTATGTTGGCACCAGAATGAGATTTTTTTCGTACCCAACGTAACCATAACGTAAAAAAATGATGAACTCTTGAAGCATTTCATACTCTTTCCCAAAGAGTCAAGCTACAAGATAGAAACACATCAATATAGTCAACAACAATTGTTAGATAGGTCTATGTACCTAATGTCCTCTCTTTTGGACCACATGTACCTCTCATATCTTTCAAACACCTATGAACATGCCTTGAATCAATGCATTGTGATGAATCCCAATTTTGTCGATCCATCCTCTCTATATATTTAATTTTAAGTTTGTGATCATCCACTTTAAAAGTGTTATAAACCGTTTTGACATGGTTAAAATTAACCACCTCTTGTCCAATAATCAAATCTCGTCTACCACTAAACAAAGGATTCACTAACTTTTTTCCGTTGTGGATGTAATCCTGGTCACAAAGTCACGTTACTTTGAAACCATCATACAACCCAGTTAACCTCCATCCTTCCCAAGGAATTTTATATCTGATGCCTATAATTGAAGAATAGTCCATCAACATAAGTTGTCTTCTTCTACTATCTCCATCCGAGGAATGACGAATAATAGGCCCCCAAAAAATTTCAACATGTTTCTTCCACAGGTTTTCTATTTTTTCCCATTGATGATGAACAACATTTATATTGAACCTATTGCATGTTGAATGAACAACCAGAACCAAACGAGGAAGCTTGTCATGTAAAAGGTTTGCAATAACAACACGTGCATAATGACCAATCACACAATTCTTAAAAGTGTTTGTAATAATCTCATATCCCTCAACTCCCTCACCAACTGTTACCAAGAAATGTGATTGGCACTTAAGTTCTTCTTTCTTACCACAAAATGCCACCAATGTATCACTTTTTGCTACCCACCTGACATATTTTTTCACGACAGTTTCATCTTCAACAAGTAATACAAGAATTGGGCGCTCTATACTGTATTTATCTTCACAAGAAGCATAAACTTTTCCAGCTGCCTCAAAAATGTAATTGTCCTCCCCTGGGATATATGCAAATGGTTTTATAAATCGCCTTAAAGGGCCATCCATATTCAAACTAATAAAGCTATGTAATCTAGGACCTCCCCACAACTTAATCATCTCATAGATAGATTTAGTGGATGTAGTATACCTTCTTCCTGCTTTTGGATGCATCAGGTTGTGAAAAATATCTTGGACAATTCCTAGACTCCATTTTTACCTTGTAATTTTCCTTGCTTATGAGCCTCACACACATCCTTGCAAAACCTAAATACATCCTTTATTTCTTTAGATTCAAACAATTTTTCCTTCAAGGATCTCATTCTAATAAACAATGTAGCGATCTTCATCCTCCCCCACCAAAGAGCTTGCATTGTTGATCTATGGCTAGCATTTGTAGCTTGTGCAACAATTTTGAGTCCAGTTTGAGTAAAATGGTCTAGTCTTCTCCATTTCCCTGTATCTCTCCTGTGTCTTTTAATGTTTCTCCTTGATTTACGATATAAGCGCATCCTAAATTTATTACATTTAGGAATCAACTTACACAAATTGCATGTAAATTAACTAAAAGGGATCCCTGTTTCAGAAGCCCTCTAACAATGAATATGTCTATACGTGCCATCAATACGACATTCAATACCATAATAACATAGTGTCCTCTTGGTATGCTTCTCTATGGCTCATAATTCCCCACCATGTTGGTCATCCATTAGGACCTTTGTATCAAATATCTCCCCATTTCTATCAATACAGGGATCCCAAAACCCCCAACATTGTAATTTCAAGGGAGATAAACACCTACAATAATATAAAAAATATCTTAAAAAATGAACTAGTTTAAAAAAGGATAACAAATAAAATAATGTGCACATTCAAATTCAAAAAGGAATTAAATTAAAACTTGCATAATCAACACAACTGAAGAAGAAGCACCTAGATTTGTAGAACCCATATGTAATAGTGATGGTGATGATGGAACCAAGAACCTAGTAAAACTTTGTTAGGACTTCTCAAAGGTAGGATTCTTGGGTCTGTCGGTTGTGCTAATCATCGACCTACTTGTATTATGCAAAGCCTCATCTGTAGATGTAATATGCTTCTTTGATTTCATGTGTTCATTCAAAGAACCGACAATCTTACCACTAGTTGGCACTAAATAAAACCATTTACTGCATTGTGTAGATTCCACTTTTACTTTTCTCTTATCCTTGCATTCTGTAAGTGTTTCTTCCACCACCTTGAACAAATTAGTATCCCGTGTCTTGTTGAAATCATTTAGAAGTTTGATTGCTTGCTAAATCTCAAATCGATCTCCAACCATTTTTGTTTGTGTTGCTTCATCATTACATGAAGGAATTTGACTATTTCCCACTGCTAAAATGTTACGTTGATGAGTTGTTGATCTCATATGAAATTTTTTGAAGCTGATAAACGTTCGAGATTCCATTGATATTGCCCTTTTCCCATAAGAAACACCACACTTTTCGCACAATATCTTTATTTGAGGTTTTCCCTTCTTTGAAGATACTTGGAGACTAAGCTTCTCCCCAACAAATTGTTCCATTAAACTATTCACTTGTTTTTGCCAAGATGCCAATACAATAGGATCAATAGATATGCCTTTTTGTACATACTCTGATGCACTTTCAAATCTTGGTTGTTTATGCATAGGTTCCTCCACATGCTCGCCAGTGTTTCCAACATTTGGAGCTTTTTCCACTACACTTGATCCAAATGTTTCAATTTCCAGTGTCTCTAGTTTCCTCTTGACAACTATAGTTGTTGTTTCCACTCTCCATTTTTCCTCTTGTGTTGGATTTAATGAGTTCCCTTTACTACCAACAAACTCAAAAGGATATCCAATGACTCCATCATCCACAATTTCATGAAGGATTTCAGAAAATGTAGAATCTTTTCGACCCCTAACTATGCCAAAGACATAATTCCCTTCACTGGCTACAATTTCATATTCCAAAGATATCTGCATTTCCATCCATACGTACCTTAGTAAATTAAGAACAATAAGTATACCAAATATTAAGACAACATAAATTTAAAATGACATGTAGATGTAACAAATGTATAGCTACCTATACATTTATGGGATTAAGAAGAAACTTTCAACCTAAATACTTGAAATACTAGACACTGTAGATTACCTACACTTTTTGCTTACAAAAATTGCAAGAAGATGTCAATGTGGATTGGTGGTAGTATTATTTTTGTTTTTTTTTGGTGTTATTATTATTTCTACCATACATGAACTATTGTAAGACAAAGTAGATTGTGAATGACAAAGGTAAGAATCCATTTCTTTTACAGAATTGTATAAATAGATCTCGGCAAACGTTCCAATTGAGATGAGTAAATGGATTAAATGGCATTCCATTCAAGGCTAAGTTCCTTTTTTGATTTCTACAGCTAAGCATTATTAAGAAGAACAAATATCAAACTATAGTATCATACTTCACAAGGATTCAACAGGTTCGTGATGAACCACCAGCTGTTGGGGAAGTCGTGGAGATGAATTGAGAGGACTCTATAATTGGTGGACAGTGAAAAAGTGGATATGAGGAGAATATTGCTCTAGTTGGCCAAGCAAATAAGGGCAAGGGTAAAACCAAGCAGAACCAGAGTGGAGGAGCATCTTCACAAAGGAATATTGACATGAGCAAAGTTAAGTTCTTTGCATGTCATGAGAAAAGTTAAGTGCTTGGGCCATTTGGCTTTGCAAGATGCTCATATGGTTATTTGGTCTCGAGATGTGGCCTACAGTGATCCACTGTGATAACCAAAGATGTATCAAGCTTTCGGAAAATCCAGTGTTTCGTGATAGGTCCAATCATATAGAGATCAGATACCAATTCATCAGAGACAAGGTCCAGAGAGGTGTTGTGAGATTACAATACATATCCACAAGGGAGTATATAACATACATTCTCACCAAGCCTCTAGTGAAAGGGATTTTTTTTTTCTTCAAGGACAAGCTAGGGGTGGTGGATAATCCCTTTTTTGCTAGGAGGGAGTGTTGATTTCTATAATTTATGGGTTTTAAATAAATTGTTGAAGTAAAACAGATCGGATCTAGTATAAGAGAATTAACTCTTTCGAAGGATGTGAACTAATAATTCTTGGGATTTGAAGGTTGTTACGAGGAAAATATCTCTATGGCTAGGGTGAACCACAATAGACAAGTATGAATGTAGAAATCAACTCAATTCCATCATATGATATATAAACTAATGTGCAAGAGATGTAAGAAAGAGGCTACCCCGTCCAAACGTTTGATGATGTCCATTGTTGAGCACTTTGACCCAAAGCTTTATACCTGCAACAAGTTCTCAACAAACAAGCAAGGCAAGCATATAATGATGATATAACAAGTTAGCACATTAGATAGAATAATCCATCAATATACAAAACAAACATGCCCATGGATCATAATACATATATTTGCAAGATATCAATTGGATGTGAAAGGAGTATTTCTTTTAATAAATGATCAGCAGAAGTGAAACATTACAGACTTCTGTGTCGGCATGATTCAGAACCAAGAAACCGAGTTCCTTCCAACTGGGCCTCCACCACTTCAATGCTCCACCAAAGGCAAGATCATACAAGGGAGAAAAAGAGGTTCTCCATCAATAAGGGAAGAGATTGGGGGCTGAACATTGTGTTCAGACTTAAAGGACAAAGGGATGCAGACTCAATAATGAAGTAATAATTTTTCCAGAGTAACGTTGCTCTCAAGGTTGAATTCTCTCTCCTTTTCCATAGCTCGGAATTGACTTCTTTATAGCCTTCAAAATGCAACTGAAGGGCTGAGTCAGAACGTTTCTAGTATATGGAAGGCCAAATATTAGAGATCTCCTGTCGTGACATGGAAACCTGCCATTTAATTTTGATTTTTTGGCACAAATCCCGATGTACGTGGGATGTAGTGGAGAAGCCAGCGTATACGCTTGCTGTATAGCTTGCAAGGTGCGTACGAGTGGAAAAATATTTGTTTTTGTCTCTGGATTTATCAATCAGGGAAAGTAAGTCTGCATGGGGGAATGGAATAAGGCCCTCTTTGGAAGATTGCATAGGGTGAGGTAAATCTTGCTATAACAAAGGTGAACTTAAAAAAGAAAAGAAAAAAAGGTTATTTGTATTATCCAAGTCCATTGCAGCCCAACCCATACGACTTTCATTACATTCAATAAAGTACTCGTATCTATATTCAAAGAAACCAATAGTAAATCTACAAAACTATTGTGCATGCAAAGCCAAGTCCATTTGCTAAAAAACTTGTGGGGATATTTTATTACATAACGGTTAAAAAAGCAGTATATTTCATATTTCTTTTATACAATCATTACAACGCCACAATAACTATTGCAACAATATTTTGTATTTTTAATTATGCATATATTACACAAGAGATGGGCTATTGGGTACATAGGTTGTCCCCATTTATTAGCTTAAAGAAAAATGTGTTATAGCAAGATTTGCCTCACCATTGCTATCTTGCACAGAGGGCCTTTTTCCATTTTCCTATGCAAACTTATCAACCCCTTTTTGATAAATCCAGAGCCAAAAATATATATTTTTCCACATATACGCTCCCTAACTGCTTTTCAAGATGCGTATACGCTTGCTGCTCCACTACAACTCACGTATATCAGGATTTGTGCCAGAAAATACAAAATGAGGTCGGGTTTCCATGTCACGACAGAAGATCTATGATCTTTGGCCTTTCATATACTAGAAACATTCCGACTCGGCCCTTCAGTTGCATTCTAGAGGCTATAAGAGAACAATTTTGAGCTATGGAAAAAGAGGAGAAAGCATTCAACTTTGAGAGCAAAGTTACTCTGGAGAAATTACTTCATATTGAGTCTGCATCCCTTTGTCCCTCAAGTCTGAAGATAGTGTTCAGCCCCCAAGCTCTTTCCTTATTGTCGAGAGGACCTCATTACCTCTTTGCTATGAGCTTGACTTTGGTGGAGGATTGAAGTGGTGGAGACCCAATTGGAAGGAACTTGATTTCTTGGTTTTGAACCGTGCCGACACGGAAGTCTGTAATGTTGATACTTCTGTTGATCAATTATTAATAGAAATACCACTTTCCCATCCTATCGATATCTTGCAAATATATGATTATTATCCATGGGCATGTTTGTAATGTTTATTAATGGATTGTGCTATGTGATGTGCTAACTCATTTTATATATTGTCACTATATACTTGCATCGCTTGTTTGTTGAGAACTTCTTGCAGGTGTAAAGCTTTGGGTCAAAGTGCTCAATGGTGGAACGACATCAAACGATTGGACCGAGGTAGGTTTCTTCCTTGTATTGCACATTAGTTTATATAGCACATGTTGGAATTGAGTTGATTTCTGCAGTCATACTTGTCTGTTGTGGTTTACCCTTGGCCATATAGAGTTTTTCCCTTGTAACAGAATTGGTGACTCCACTGGGGATAGATCTTCCTTCTAAGGGTTGAAGTATTTTTTCTTCTTACATTGCTCTTTTTCCTTTGTGTTTCTTGTCGTATCATAGTTGGACAAAGTCTGTTCACTTTGGGTATGAGTTTTTCAGCCTTTTATCCTTGCCTAGCCTTGTTTTAAAAGATATACACCCTTTTTGCCCTGACAACCGCGTATACACACTTGCTGTCCCACTGCAAGAGGCGTATATACGCCCTTTTCTCTTGAACAGTCATGTATACCACTTCCCCTTGCTTGCTTGGTTTAGTGACTGCTGGGTAGGTTTTGAGGATCACTGAGCCTTCTTAGGTCTCTGTGGTGCCTATTGAGATTATCTGGGATGACATGAAACCTGTTTGGAGTTGAATTTTTGGGCGACGTCTTTCTCTTTGTTTTCCGTTTTTGATTTGTCCTTGGTAGTTGGGCTGTCTGCTTAGCTGCTTGGTATTCTACTTGAGTGATTTCTTTTAGACACAGTAGAAGTTATATATCAAGTCGCTTATCAGTCCATGAATTTTCTTTTTAATACATTGAAAATACAAAAAAATAGGTATTTTGCATTGGTTGGTATTTTTGTCTTGGAACCTTTATCATTAGCTTAGCACATTTAGCGAAAGATTGCATTTTACTTTTGAGTTGCAGAGTTAAAATTGAAGATTGCACTGTTTTTATTTAGCATATCATTCATTGAAAAGTTAAAGTTAGGATTTGCATTATATATATTTTTATCTTCATGCAGAGTCATAGCACCATGAGTTTCATTTCCATACCTTTTTGAGTAATCACGGCCAATAAAATTTACGCTTTAAACTAAAATTGATTAGTAATGATTTTATTGTTTAGGGTGCACAAACTAGCCTAGGATTTAGTGCCTTGGAATAGGATTTTGTGAGTAAACTTCTCCAAGGCAATTAAATCAACATACGTGTCTGAGATAGGGAGTTGAGAAATCCATTGTATAATTGGTAATATCAGGAGGCTCTGCTCACACCGGATTTAAGCATGAGGTCGCGCGAAGTTTGTTGAAGGGATAACCCCTGGATACTCACCTAGCATCAGAGATATTTCTGTGGATTTATTCATATTTGGGGATCTTGCTAGTATCCATACCTCTGTGAGAGGCGGTACTTTCAAGGTTTCGGGCTTTGCTACCCTGCCCATACGGTAATCCAGACTTACGACTGTTCGTCTGTGCATCGATTATACAATGGTTTATTAGTTTCTTGACTTAGGTTTCTCATAGGTTACTTGCAGGGGTTATTCTACTTGTATCCTGAGTCAGATAGGGGTCGGACATCACACAACCTTATGGAATATTACCTCTTCAGGGGGATCTGACCAACTGGCTGTTAAGCCTACGAGGGCCCTTATAATTGATTCTGTTACCTCCAAACTTTAGCAGGGAGTCTCAGGTCTCTCCTAGACGAGGCATACCTTCTTTAGCGAGGGAGGCCACTCAACCACTTTAGCCGGTTTGCATGCATATTGGCCGTTTGAATTTTTGGTATGCTCTTTGATTACTAGTTGGCCCTAGGACTCTGGTTTTTGGTTTCATTATCATGGAGAATGGAGTTACTTTTACTCCTCCATTCACCGCTACCCCCCCATGATGCCTCCTCATTTCATGGGGGCAGACCCTTCTATTTTTTAGAATGGTATGCACGATTACAACGCTCAATCCGCACCTTGGGTCTCTAGTCATTTTTCTATCTATATGCCTTCCCACATGCAACCCCCTCCCTGGTCTACTTATATGAATCCTAGCATTAGCCTCGGGGGCACCATCGCTACCATGCCCACTTATTCATTTGATATAAGTCGTGTTCCCATGGGAGGTTGGAACCTTCCACCTTATGGATCCAATCCTAGCTATGCTCTTTCAAGATCCAGTGCTCAGATGGGTGCTTATTACACCCCACCCATGTATATTTCATCTTCATCTGCCATGTCGGTCCCTTTAAACACTTTTTCTGCACTAGGTCCTCAAGTACCCCCAGGGCTTCCGTATGGGGAGAATCAATTTTATAATTCGGGCTACCCTCCTTATGGGACACCCTCACAAGGGGGCAACATATATCCTCACTTGAATAATTCTTATCCTACCTCGGTCTCTTTGCAGAACTCAGTGATGATGCCCATCCAGACCTCTTCAGACCACCTTGGCATAAACCGCCATGTTTCTGGGCCAGGACAGGGAGTATACCAGGATCCTTTCTCGCCTGCAATGTTTCAGAATCAATCTTTTCCGGGACCTTGGAATCAAATACTGCAATCTATCGCTATCCCAACCACTGTAAGCCACACCAGTGCACCATCGCCCACCTCTTCTAGTCATGTCAGAGATGAGTCGATACTTTCTACAAATCATGTCGACAACTCGCTTCCAACCTCTGCCAATTATGTTGGGGGCACCATCCTTTTCACCCCGGATCATAGCCGTGTCACGTCTCCGACTCATATTCATCATACAAGAGATGAATCTCTTTCCTCGACTAGTCCCATCGAGAAACCTAAACGTCTTAGACGTAAGCTTAAATTCCTTTACAAGAGTTGTGAAGGAATCCATCTTACTCGCTTGTGCCCAGTGACTACCAGGATACCAGAGGCGTGGACCTCGCCCAAAATCCCTTCAGACTCTGAGACACCCATGGTTCCTCCTCACACCACTTCACCTTTAATGATCTTGACGGTCTCACCATCGAGATTTTCCTCTGACCTCACCCCCTCCATGGAGGGTGAATCATCTCCTGCCCCCATTACCATGCATCCTCTTCAACCTATAATTGAAGAAGTGATCACATCGGTGCCATTTATGGTCAAACCAACTCTCCCTGAAAAGAGTGATGCACCCTCCAGTCACGTCATCAACATTCCAAGTCTTCCCCCTTCTGAACAAGAGAGATTCATTCTTCCTCCGAATACTCTCTCTCCGAGTTCTGACGAGGTCCCCTTCGACTGGGACGACCTGACGGGACATCCCATACCCCCACCTATGTCTGTTCCACTAAGAGACATTATTCGAACCATAACAGAGACTATGTACTCCGTTAGCACTTTCTCCTCCTCGACTTGGAGATCTTTGGCCTTTCCCAAGCTTTTGTCAGTTATCCGCAGGATACTAACTTTTGGCAGAAGGCCGGGACGAGAACCTTGGCCTCCCCCTTTACATGTTGATTAGAACTAAAAACGAGTCTTAGTTAAGCTCTTTTCCGACTCGTTATTAAAAATTGAAAAGATCACCGAGTGATTTGTCCCTTTCACACTCGTTAAAATTGGATTTGAAAGATCACAAGTCTTAGTTAAGCTCTTTTCCGACTCGCTATAAAAAATGGAAAATATCGCTGAGTGAACTTCTCTTTTTCACACTCGTAAATTGGATTTGAAAAGATGTCTATTTGGCACAAGTTTACCCCTTTTTCACACCAAGTAGACTAAAAGATATAAAAAGGGACATTTTTTGGCATTAAATTGTGATTGCATCTCATGCCCTTGCTTGTAGTATTGAGCCTTTATCCGCTTCTCGCTTTGCATTATAAACCATGGCCCAAGCAGTTTGCATCCTCAACCAAGTAGAGCCTTGTTTATATCCTTCACAATTTGACACCCTATACCCTGGAAGGAGCATCACCCCGAGTGTCCATCTCTCACATGCATTTCCTTGCATTGAGCATAGGTACGTTCCACTGCTGGAACTAGTTTTTCTTACTTGCGACACTCGTTCCCTCCTCTGTATCATAGCATTCACTTGCTATGAAAAAACAAAAAAAGACGGGCGAGAAGGGAGTACTATATTGTAATTTATAGCAATCATGTCGCCTTTAAGTTATTGAGTCCTTGCGTCATCATAATTTTGGGTTTAGCATGGCCTTAGGAAGTTGATCTTGTTACAAAATTTTCTCTACCGACTAGTTAATCTTCCAGTCACTATAGAGAACATTATGGATGCCTCCTGCATCTAGTTGTCACATCATTAAGTCTATGCTTCCAGAGTCCACTGTATGTCTCATGCTCTTGTTCAAAGGAAGTCTATCAACCTGTGTCGGCCACTCCTCAGAAATTTTGACTTTGCATGTCGACCATACCCTCAGTTTGTCTCAGAATCACATGATACTTTGGTCTTATGATGCACCCTGGCCCTACTTTCATCATTGGTAGCTCACCTTGAACCCAACAATCGACATTTCATCATGGGTCGTTGACTGGGTGGTTTCCCTTGTGTTCGACGGCAAGACATCTATTCACACTTTGGGATTCGTGCAGTGTCTTGGATGCCATTAGCCTTATTGGTGGTTTCCTCACCTTTGGCAGTAGTTTTCATCATTGGATTCTATTCAGAGGGTCTTTTTCGTGTACCGCTTGCATTTGGCACACGTGAAAGACCCATAGGGTCGTTGGTTCGTGAACATGTTCTTCGTCCGATCTCCACCAAATCATGAAGCTCATGCTTTGTTCCTCGTGTTGACTGATGAGAGATGCCTAAATGCTCTCCTTTCAGTGGGTCTCTTTCCATCGACTTCAACTCATGTATTCTGGATACGAGACCTAGATTTTTATGAGTACCTTGAATCTTGTAGTCATTAGTGACAGGCTCTTTCGCCATTGACAGATGGAAATACATCAATGTCTCCTGATCAATGGATCTCTCAAGTGTTCGACACTAGCTCCTTTATTCACATTTGTAAATATGTACTCGGTGCCTTGATACCTACTTTAATCATTGGTAGGATGTCTCGCGTTTGTTAATGGTATACCTCAATGACCGGTAATCAAATGATGTATCATCGTGTTCGACCTCAACTCATTTATTCACATGATGTAGACTTGCACCATTGACGGATTGTATTAAAGACTTGAAGACATCACTTTGTGGACGCAACTTTCCTGAGCTATTGCTTCCATTTCATTAGACCAGTACCTATTTGACTTCAACGATCATGGGAGATTAGATTGCACTCCATGGTATACAGATATCTTCGGATTGATTTTGAGACTGGTTTCACTGGGCCTTGTTCGTGACTATGATAGCTATTGGCATGTAACCACAATTATACTTGCCTACTCATGGCCATGAACACTTGTTGGTATATTTTCCACATGGATCTGCATTGTATGCTTGGTAGCCATGTATGCAAAGTCAGTACATAATGTAATGAGCAGTTGAGTTTGTTCAGTTGGTTCTCTACCACTCCACTTCTGGGTTATTTATAATGTATTTCAACCATTACAGATACTCCTATGATCTCACACATTAGGGGGCATCTGTTATAGCAAGATTTGCCTCACCATTGCTATCTTGCACAGAGGGCCTTTTTCCATTTCCCTATGCAGACTTATCAACCCCTTTTTGATAAATCCAGAGCCAAAAATATATATATTTTCCACATATACACTCCCTAACTGCTTTGCAAGATGCATATATGCTTGCTGCTCCACTACATCTCGTGTATATCAAGATTTGTGCCAGAAAATACAAAATGAGGTCGGGTTTCCATGTCACGACAGAAGATCTCTGATCTTTGGCCTTCCATTTACTGGAAACGTTTCGACTCGTCCCTTCAGTTGCATTCTGGAGGCTATAAGAGCACAATTTCGAGCTATGGAAAAAGAGGAGAAATCATTCAACTTTGAGAGAAAAGTTACTCTGGAGAAAATACTTCGTATTGAGTCTGCATCCCGTTGTCCCTCAAGTATGAACACAGTGATCAGCCTCCAAGCTCTTTCCTTATTGTCGAGAGGACCTCATTACCTCTTTGCTATGAGATTGCCTTTGGTGGAGGATTGAAGTGGTGGAGGTCCAGTTGGAAGGAACTTGGTTTCTTGGTTTCGAACCGCGCTGACACAGAAGTCTATAATGTTGATACTTCTGTTGATCAATTATTAACAGAAATACTCCTTTCCCGTCCTATCGATATCTTGAAAATATATGATTATTATCCATGGGCATGTTTGTAATGTTTATTAATGGATTGTGCTATCTGATGTGCTAACTCATTTTATATATTGTCACTATATACTTGCATCGCTTGTTTGTTGAGAACTTCTTGTAGGTGTAAAGCTTTGGGTCAAATTGCTCAACGGTGGAACGACATCAAAAAATTGGATCGAGGTAGGCTTCTTCCTCGTATTGCACATTAGTTTATATAACACATGTTGGAATTGAGTTGATTTCTACAGTCATACCTGTCTGTTGTGGTTTACCCTTGGCCATAGAGAGTTTTTCCCTTGTAACAAAATGTTTAAGTAAGTTGGGTTATTTTATGCGTGGGGGAATAGAAGTAAAATCACGTGCCCTAAAGACTTAGCATCCTTCCTCTCATAGTCACTGGGCCTTCCAATAGCTCTCAATAATGGGGCATGAACCCATCAGAAGAGAGGCTAGTGAAAGTACGAAAGATCAGTTATAATGAGGGGTAGAGGGTGCATATCCTGAAAAGACTAGCGATATTTCCCAATAACCATTCAAAATATGATCAAGGTGTAGTTGCAGCCCAAAATCGTCACATGTGTAGAAAATCCTAGATTTTGGCCTCTAGGTTACCTCGTTCAAGTGCAAAAGGGAACTCTCGACCTAAGAAATCAATCACAAGTTAGGTAACCTCACAAGAGATGGGTGGCTCAAGAAGGCACGCATTGAACAACCAGACCTCGGTACTCGCCCCTTCATGGGTATCTCCCTGCCTTATGGCATAACAACACTTGAATTGGAGGATTTTAAGTATCCTAATGAGTCAACCTCTATGTTTTGAGTGAAAAAGTGATAACGCAGGTTTTTTTTTTGGATCCCTACCCCCATAATCCTAACTTAGACTAAAATTTTATTTTGTGACCTCTCAAGGGAGGATTTTAGTAGGTTCTTAGAGTTGTATTTTAACATTTTTTTGAAATTCGAGTCATAAACCAATATCCTTGCTTAAGGGTTATTAATCTGCATATTATTATTTAGTAGGTAGAAGGTTTAAACCAAGAAACTAGGTATCAACATATGACAACTTTTTGCGAGCTTTTGAAAATCATTGGTTTCTTTTAATCACATAAAAAAAAACAAGCAACATCTGAAACTTGAATGCCTTTTAGAACAATGAAAGGCCAAAACGAACATGGAAATGTTTTTTTTTTTCATTGTAATGACTTGTATGTTAATGATACCACATAGGCCTTTCAAAAGAAAAGAAAAAAATCCAGGGTAATGTGGCACTTACATTGTTCAATATCACAAAAAATCCCGCATCCAAATTTGACAAGCCTATGGCAATCATCGTCATTGCAAAAGGTAATAACAAATGTTAGTCTAATCCAAGCTCTTGTGAAATAAGAAAAATATATGTGATGCAAAAAAAAAATGTAAATATCTATATAAAAACTCAACATTCATAGTTCCACATACTAGATATCAAAGACACAAAACTAAACATGATAAGAATGATAAGAAAAAGAGAAAAAATAAATTATTTGATGTCTGATTTTCCTTGCTAAGTTGGCTGATTTTCCTTCTTGTAATTTTTGCTTATAATCTCCATAAGTTCAACCAAACAAGAACCATAAGTTCAACCAAACAAGATGGAGGTGATGTATATATTTCAAATTCGGGTGATGCAAATGATATGGATGTTTCATATGATTGTGAACTAAATTTATCTACTAGCTTTGAACCAACTTTCTTTGAAGAAGTTGCTTCTCATGATGAGTGGAACAAAGCCATGTAGGAGTATGATGCTCTCATCAAGAATGGGAAGTGGAAGTTGGTGGATCCTCCATTTGGAATCAAATCAATTGGTTGTAGGTGGGTCTACAAGAAAAAGTACAAATCAGATGGCTCACTTGACAAACATAAAGAAAGGCTCATTGCGAAAGGATTTACACAAAAAGAAGGCATATACTATGAGGAAGCTTTAACCCCTATAGAAAAATGGGATACCATTAGTACTTTGTTGACTTTGGCAACACGTAATAGGTGGAAAATTCATCACATGGATGTGAAGACAACCTTCTTGAATGGAGACCTGGAAGATAATGTCTCCATGTCTCAACTAGAAGGATTTGTTGTGAAAGGTCAAGAACATAAGGTATGCAAGCTCATCAACTATTTATATGGTCTAAAGCAAAAACTTCACACATGGTATGAAAAGTTAGCTAATCATCTTTTGAATATCAATTTCAAGCATTTTTATCTCGATGATGCAACTTTGTTTGTCAAGAAAGTTGGAAAAATTGTTGTATATCTTGTGGTGTATGTAGATGATGTTTTGATAAAAAGGAACAATTAAGCATATATTGCATCCATAAAGAAAGAATTGAATAAGGATTTTGAGATGACAAACATGGGACATCTTCACTACTACTAGGGTATTGAAGTAACTTAGGATCCAAAGCATGTATTCATCTCCCAAAAGAAGTATATTGGAGATTTGTTGAACAAATTTTGCATGGTTGATTGTAATCCTCTCTCTACTCCAATGGAGCAAAATTTGAAGCTTACTTCCAAAGAAGTGAATGAATTTGAGGATGCAACTAAATATAGACAATATGTGGGGAGTCTTATCTACCTTACTACTTCCAAACCAGATATTTCATTTCCAGTTGGGATCCTTTCTAGGTTCATGCAAAAACCTTGTGAAGACATTGGTGTGCTGCAAAGAGAGTTATGAGGTACTTGAAGGGAACTCAAAACTTTAAGCTCAATGTAATAACCCCATACACATAATCACACCATAATCATTAATTTCTAGCTTCTAACAATATCTATTAACTATATATGATGGCATGAGAATTTGACAAGATATGTTTTTTTTTAATAGTTTATTCAATTATGAGAATCACATGAAATTGGTTGACTAGATTATAAAAGAAACCAATACTGATTTCCACCCTGAAAAAAAACATCAAAAACCCATGTTGCAAAATTTCATTCTTTTAATACTAAAAATCAAGTCAAGACAATGAACTAAGCAAATATGTAAAAATGATGCTGAAAATGTTAAGAAATAGAATGTATGATCAATCTACAAGTTAAAGTTTAAACAACTTTACTTGCCTCAAAGCTCTCAAAAACATCACAAATAGAAAGCTAACCTTATGTGTGGAAACCATTTTATGCAATCCATGGAACAATCAACTATTTATTGTCATTTTACATCAAGATTCCATTAAATCTTGCTTCAGAATAGGACTAAAGGTATCCCTTTTATTTTTATACCTTCTAACACTTCCCAGAACAAACTCTTGGAGAAAAAGATTGGAGATACCTAATCACCGATGGCATTCTATAGTTTCTCATAACACACTCAAACACTATCTACAATTAATGACAATGTCAATACATCCTCGTAAATTTTTGAATCTTGTCTTCTTGTACATAAATCATAAGTTGCCAACATTATATACATAAGTTGTAGATATTCGAGTTTATGCTAGATCTTTTAATGATATTTTTGGTTCTTTGGTTGATAGCCAGAGTTATTAATAATAATATGATGAGCCCATCTAAATTCCAATTTCATTTATGTAGATTCAATTTTTCTTAATCAAAAAATCATCAACCTTGTTAGGTAAAAATCAGTTCACTATCTTGGCAATACACATTATTGAACTAATAACTAGATATATTGCAAGGAATCATTTATCGTGACTACAGATTTGGATATGTTTTGGAGAATTTTTTGTGTCAAATGCCATGAACAAATCACATTCTACTATTAAAAACAACAACATTGTAGCAAGAACAAATCCATTGTTTCATCCCATTTGTTGAAGCAAAGTTAAAAATGAAATAAAAAGAGTGTAAGACATATAGATGGACATTTTTAAGAATTGTAACAACGTGCCAAAGAACAACATTGTAGCAAAGAAACAAACCCTTGATTCCCCAAAACCGATATTTTCATTTACCTACTGATGAAGAGTATTGCATACAAAGCCACCATAATACCCTTCTTCAACAATGCAACACAAAGATTTTGGAAAATGGACAGTAAGAACGATCAGAATTAAAAGTACCATTTTGTTGTTTTGGACAACATTGCAACAAAACCATCATAACCCACTTCCCCAACAATGAAGCACAAAGAGTTTGAGAATAAGCAATAAAAATTCATAGAAAACATAACAATTTGTTGTTTTGGACAACATTGCAATAAATCTAGAGCCATAAGGATTTCAGATAAAGAACACCTAGAACAAGAGAAAAATCACCTTCACAAAGTCTTCAAAAACATAGGTTACAAAGAAAAAGAGATTGAGAACGCAATAAGGAAAGCCCTAGAAAAAGAAATTAACAAACCTCAACAGAGAAACAACCAAACCCCGAGCCTCACCGCCTACCTCCCTTACATCCAAGGAGTCACTGATAAAATCGCAAAAATCCTAAACAAGAAGGAGATTAAGACCTCATTCAAACCACTTAATACCATCAAACAGAATATGAGGTCTGTTAAGGACAAACTTGACCAACACAATTTCAAAGGAGTTTACAGAATAGATTGCTCTTGTGGCAAATGCTACATTGGAGAAACATGCCGCTCGTTCAACCCTAGGATTAAAGAGCATAGTGCTGACATCAAGAATGAACGAACTCACACCTCAGCACTAGCAGAACACTCTCTCACTACTAAGCATCACATACGCCTAGAGGACACCAGAATCTTAGCTAAAGAAGACCATCTCCTTAAAAGACGAATTAGAGAGGCAATCGAAATCATCAAAAATCCCGATAACCTAAATAGAGACAATGGCCTAGAGATTAGTGAAAGTTGGATCCCGCTCATTTGGAAAAGAAAACATCATTAACCTTACACTCAAAAACTCTAGTACTTACACCCTCTTTTTCCTACCTTGACTTAACCTAATCTTCTATACCAACCTTAAACCTAAAAATCCCTTTGACTTACTTTAATAGCTTTGTTATTTTTTACTATTAACCTAACGCAACCTTAACCAACATAATACCAATGGAAAATTAAACTAATTCCAAAACCAACCTAAGTGATTCCAACTTACCACTGATATAATATTAATAAAACCTATAATTAACAGAAGATTAATATTAATAATAGTACCAATGCCACCTCTTTGTTTTTGATCCTATAATTAACATATAATTAATATTATTAACACCTTTTACCATATAGTTAACCCTAAAAATATTTTAGCCTTTCTTGAACATAAAATTTATTATTAATAATATGAACCTAGATTTAGCCTATAACTAGTCAAACTAACTTAAGTTGAATATTAATAATACTAACTTCCTCAAACCTAGGGTTTACCTCATTAAATTAACCTCTTTTTAAATTAATATTTATAATACTAACAATGCTTAGCCTATAACTAGTCAAACTAACTTAAGTTTAATATTAATAATACTAACTTCCTCAAACCTAGGGTTTACCTCGTTAGATTAACCTCAATTTTAATATTAATATTTATAATACTAACAATGCTTAGTCAAATTAACTTAAAATTATATTAATTTAACCTAACATATAACTAATTTTTATTACTAACACCTTTTGGTCAAACCCTAAATCTAGCCTACTTTTAACATAGAAAACCTAATATTTAAAACCACTTAAATCATTAATGAAACCACTTTTTATTATCTTTTGAAAATTTCTCCTAAAAACGAGGGTTTCACTCAACCTACCGTAGTTTTTTCACTCGCCTCATCACTATTTAAGGCTCCTCTCTTATATTTTTTCCTCAGGCTTTTTTGTCCTGAAGATGGATCATGTTGTGGATCCGAAACGTCGACGACAAGCTGTCAATAACACTGTGGTTCTTCCGACAAATTCTGAACATTTTTCTCACCACAGAAACCTAAATGAAAAGTCTATTGTGGCACAACGTGCCTTTCAAGAAAAGTAAAATTTTAGGTGCCTTTCCAAGTGGATTGAGACTTCACTATATTAACTCTAGCTGGCTCTTCTAGATAAGCTAACCACCATGAAAAATGCATAAAAATAAAAAGTGACTGACATAAGAGCCAAAGGTCACTACACAACTTTCTTCTATGAGATTCATAGTTACATATTGTATAAGATTGTAAAACTTGGATGCAATGAGACTTCAAGCAACAACCATCTTTCTTAAAGTAACCATTCAAACAATTGTTTGGCATTTTGATCTTTTTCCTTCCATGTGTGGTTTGTCTTCTAAACCACTTCATCTTTCCGAATGCTAAATTTGCTACATTGTATATAAATCTGCATTTACTATGAATCAAAACCATATACTACATATCTGAAAATTCGACTATGTATATGATAACCTCAGCTTTGCATAAACTATAATCTGTAAGTGAATTCACAAGTATAGATGCTGCATACTATGGAAAATTTAGAACAACAAATAACAATCCTAAATATACCTAAGTAGTGTTTTGGAAATTATGATAGTAAACAATATTTGTAACACTAAATCACATCACTCTCTTATACTATGAAAATAAATAATCACAAAGAAATATGCTCAAAACCCTAACTATCATACTATTCCAGTGGAACACCCTGCCTTTTTTTTTAATACTAAAAAAGGTTATTGTTAACAATGAATATCAACCATCCTTGTTGTGCACCTAGGTTAGATAGGAAACCATAATCTCTGCCTAGAATATAGCACCCAAGCTTCCTAGAATAGAGTGCCTAGGCTAAATCTAGAATCCCCCTAACTCATGCACTTGTCCAAAATTATAATTATATATATATATTGGCTTTGCTAAATGTTTCAAAATGTTATATGAATATTAAATCACTGGCCCATGTAGATATGGAACTTGAGACCTTTGACCCTCTGACTAACTAATCTAACAAGAAGATTTATGATTTTGTTTATTCCTACTATTTTGTAATTTATATTGCAAACAAAAATGCACTCCATGGAATAGATTTAATTGCATTCCAAAGCAATAGGAATGCTAAGGTTTCAATTTCAATATGTAGAGAAGATTTCAAATTCGATGAAGTGAATGTTACCTCAAATTCCAAAATAATAAATGTAAGGAATGAAGTGATAGATGAAATTACTCTCAACCAACAAAATGACATATGTCTTATAGTGTTTTGTCCACTTTTAAAAGAAAACATTGGAATCCATCTATCATAAATTCAGTGCACAACGCCCTGGTCACACCCTGGTCTCCTCTCCACTCAAAACAAGTTAAAGTTTTCAACAGTAAAATGAAATTGTTTTTGTATATGCTAGGATATAAAGACATCATGTTGACATTGCATGGACAACAACAAGAAGCCAAATATCATACACAACAATAAAATCTCAGAATTAAGAAACAAAGATCATACATCACAATTTTTTTTTGTCCAGACAAGCGATCAAAAGGGTTGACTTCTCACCTACAAATTCTCCAAATATGGGAGCTTGCTCAGATCGTTGCTGAAGATTGAGTGTTGAATGCTTGTTGACCGCCTCTACTAAAAAATGAGCAAGGTTTCAAAGTTCAAATGCCCATAATGTGTGTGGACTTTGATTGTTGCCTGTCTCATAACGAGTTAGGGTTTTTACTTCACCTTCTTCCATTCTATCGCCTGACTCAGACCTATCTCATTGAACCTGTGACACACATGCTTCATTGAATGCCCACGCGGCTCCCTCAACCACCCTCCCACCCCCAAATTCCAACCCCCCCCTCCCCCCAAATACCCATATTCCTCTATAGTATTTAAAACCCCCCTTCCCCCTTAATATGTGTCAATATATTATCTAATCATTTCATTGATTTTCCCACCCCCAATATGAACGAATATGATATCATATTGGTTTCCGGGTGAAGCCCCCGTGGCTACACAATACTATTAATTTTCACATGCATCTCTATGTTACTAATTTCAGATTTGAAAATTGCTTCCTAGTGATTCAATAACAAACCCTAGCTGATATAAATGAACAACTTTACACTAAAATTATGATAGAAAATTCATAACAACGGAAACATCAAGATCATAGATAAATCATGTACACATTTGAGACATAATTTTCTACACAGTAAATATTGATTTCTGAAGGCAAAACCAACCTTCCTTTTGACCATAAAATCACCAAAACAGAGGACCAAAGCTGTCCTCATAATTTCAGAATTTCAGGCAACCAACTCAACAAAGTTTTCCAAAATTTATCCAATAATCAAACCTTGTAGTATGACCCATTGATGTCAATTGTTAGGAATCTGTCCCTTCACACATGCAGCCAAATCTACACAGAAAAATGCCTCACACGTGCAACCAACTTGCCTCACACGTGCGACCTATTGTATGGAGCCGTATGACCTGCTGTATGGACCTGTACGGTTTCTTATATGGACCTGTATGGTTCAAACGCGTGGTCCGTACCACACATGCAACCTGTCCTCTCGACTTCTTCTCTTCTCCACACATGCAAATTCTCTCCTCTTAAGCTGCAACCTTGCTACTACATGTGTGGCCTCTTCTCCCTGCCAAGAACAAGATATACAAGACCAAAAAACCCTAGGCCAGATTGCCTAGGTGCAAAAATTCCCTTGCTGAAATCTCCACCCTCCTAGCACAAGTGCTCACTCACTTATGCTAACTCCATAATGTCACAATGAGATATCACAATGATATCTCTCCTTTATATACAAGTTCAATGAGTGAGTTTAGGAGCCCTTCGTAAAATCAACAATTAATTAGAATATTTTAATCCTCTTTGTGGATGTGCCATCCCCACACAAGCCCACAAAGCCCATCAATTTTCCCATGAGGCCCTAGCCTCATTCCGGGGCCGATTTCAGTGAAACGAAAGGCTAACATGGTGCCAATGAATATTCCCACATTTCTAACACCTTGGCATCATGTGGGAATACCTACTGAAGCTACAAAAAATCAACATTCCCTCTTAGCGAGTGAGATATTCTCCACCACTCCGAGTTTGTCTCTAAAGTAGACAAACTTCCCCTTCACTAGGGGTTTGGTGAGAATATTTGCAATATGCTCATTTGTGGAAATGTTTTGGAGATTCACTTCTGCCTTCTGTACTCTGTTTATGATGAAGTGGTGTCTGATCTCGATGTGTTTTGACCTATCGTGAAACACTGAGTTCTCTGAGAGCTTGATGCAGCTCTAGTTATCGCAATGAATCAAGGTGGGCTCCAACTCCTGACCAAATAACCATGCAAGAAGCTTGGGAAGCCAAATAACCTCACAACTCACCAAACTAGCTGCCATGTACTCTACCTCTGCTGAGCTAACTACCATGAAAGTTTGTTTCCTGCTGTACCAAGAAACCACTATTGATTGTTGAAACTCAATGCAATGATAAGGTGGAGAAATCAATATTACATCAAGTTTAACAATTTGGCTGTTTCAATGATTAAATTTAGAATCAATATTGCATCAAGTTTTAACAATTTATTTCATTTCAATGATTAAATTTATTTAGAAGTGCTTACTTAATCACCAATACATGCAAAAATCAAAACAACACAGAAAATATAGTACAACAATATTTTTATGTGGAAACCCAATGTGGGATAAAACCATAGAACATCTTTCTTTATGTTCTTCGGCAAGCACCAACTTACAATTTATATATATTTTTCTTGACATGCACCCACCCATCGCAAATAATGAGGACACTAATCCTCTCAGGCACCAACCTGACGGAGATAATGAGGACACCAATCCTCTCAAGCACCAACTTGTCACAGATAGTGAGGACACCAATCCTTAGTGAGCTTCAACTCATGCTACCACCATAAATTCAGTTAAAAAAATTCTTACATAACTTGACCTTTCAAGACTTTTCTCTACAATTAAGAAAAAATGATAAATCTCCAGTTCAATTCTTTTGAACAGTTACATGATCTTTTTCTCTCTCATTATCCACAAACCAATCAAACAAAACACATCCTTATTTATAATGTTTCTTCTTGAGTTCTCATTCCTACATGTGGATGCGTAACAATTACATTGTGGACATATTTTGACCAGATCAAAGTCCTGTCAGTTATACTTCTGTCCAAATAAAGTATGTGGACGGATGGCAATTACATTGTTGACAAATCTTGACTAGATCAAAGTCCTGTCATTTACACCTCTGTCTAAATAAAGTATGTGGACACATGACAATTACGTTGTGGACAAATCTTGGCCAGATCAAAGTCCATGTAGTTATATGTGGACACACTTCTGTCTAAATTAAGAATATTTATTTGTTTAGTTATGGTTATATATTCTTTGACTGAATCAAATAGACCGAGACTTCCAACGAATAAGCTCCAAATCATCTCCTCAACATTGACACAACAATTTACATTCTATATTTCTTAATGCACAGATAAAATGAGAGCACAAGACTCAAGTCACAAGTCTTTATCTTGTCGCATTTTCCCTGTAGAACGCTCACCCAATTTCCCATCAAACTGTTAGCATCCCTTGGTGACTCACTCTCTTGTTTGCCAACCTTCCACTCTTTTCATCTCATTCCACTTCATCACTTTTCATATGGACTTCATCTCATCACACTCCACTACGCCATTCATCGCACTGGGTTAAGGCACCCTGTAGATTTTCATCTGCACAACTTCCACATATGTCTTCATAGTCCACTCCTTCACACAACTTCCACATATTCCATCACATTCCACTCTGTCGCACTGGCTTCATCTCAATCCAAGGGTCATTCAACTATGTTTTCTTCGATTTCACTTCATACATTCCTGTGGTCGTCTTTGAGCCTTCTAGTCTTCTTCATATTTCTATTTACCTTTCACACACTTCCACTGCCTGTGCACCATGTACAACATCAATGAAAACATATGCACAACAAAATCCCCCTTTGTCATTGATGGCAACCAAAAGAGCCTTCTTTTTTGTTCTAAAAGGTGAATGTCAAAACAATGGCCTTTATGCTAGGATATTCCATTTCGATGTGCGCAACTGCAGGTTTCTCCCCCTTTCAATGTGCACAACTGCAAGTTGTTTCCCCTTTCAATGTGCACAAATGCAATCTGGTCCCCCTTTCAATGTGTGCAATTGCTATTTTATGCTAGCCTATTCCCTTTCGATGAGCGCAACTGCAGGTTTCTCCCCCTTTCAATGTGCACAACTGCACGCTGCTCCCCCTTTCAATGTGCACAACTTTCAGATCAATGGCCTTTATGGTATTCTCCCCCTTTGAAAACAATGACAAAGAAGGACTTGGGATATTATCTCCTCCAGGATTCTTTACGCACACAAATCCATCCTTAAACAAAATACCATCGAGAGCCATAAAAAACTTCAATTGTCCGCATTTCGAAGTAGTGAACTGTGTTCTTTATTGAAGAAGGGAAGAAGAGATCACCCCCAACTTCTATTTGATATACTCAAAGGGTTCTTTGGGTAATGGATTGGTAAAATTATCTGCAATCTACTCTTTGGAAGGAACATAATCTAATTTGACCACCTGATCCTGAACTTGTTCTCTGAGAAAATGATATTTGATTGGTATATGCTTAGTCTTAGAGTGTTGAACAAGATTTTCAAAGAGATTAATAACACTTGTATTGTCACACATGATAAAGACATGTTGATCAAAAGGAACTTGAATATCCTTTAGATTGTTTTTAATCCACAACACTTGAGTACAACATGATGCTACTGTTATATATTCGGCTTTAGCTGTAAAGAGAGACATGGAGGTTTATTTCTTGTTGAGCTAAGACACTAAACAATTGCCAAGGAAGAATGCGCCTCCACTAGTGCTTTTTCTATCATCAATGCTTCCCGCCTAGTTTGCATTTTTATAAGCTCCGAGGAAGAGGTTTGCGTCTTTTGGATACCACAAGCCATAATCAATAATTCCTTGCAAATATATAAATATTCTTTTGACCACAAGAACATGAGTTTCCTTAGGATTGGCTTGAAACTTGCCTACCAAATCTACTGCTTGTATGATGTCAGTGCTTGAAGCTGTGAGATAGAGTAAACTGCCTATCATAGACCTGTACATGGTTTGATCTACTTCTAGAGAATTGTCATCCTTATTGAGTTTGCAACTGGTAGTCATGGTAGTACTTACTAATGCTCAATTCTCCGTGCCAAACGTCTTCAATATTTCCTTGAGATATTTACTTTGAGAAATAGTTTTTTTTTTTTTTTGATTGATGAATCTGTAAGCCAGGAAAGAAGGAGAGTTCTCCTAACATGGAAATCTCAAACTCTTTTTGCATTGCAACTGCATACTTCTTACTCATTAGTTCAATGTTACTACAAAAAATAATATCATCAACATATACTACAATAATTAACAGGTCATTACCTTCAGCCTTGATGTATAACTTGCTATCAATTTTCCCTTTTTAAAACCTTACTGGTGCAGATACTTGTCCAATCTGTAATACCAAGCTCTTGGAGCTTGTTTTAGCCCATACAGGGATTTCTTTAATCGACATACATAATCCTCTTTGCTAGTCAGCTGAAAACCCTCTAGTTGCTCCACATAAACTTCTTCCTCTAGGTAACCATTCAAAAAGGATGATTTGACATCCATTTGATAAACTATGATTTTTTTGTAGCACACAAAAGCCAAAAACATCATGATAGCTTCAATTATTGCAACAGAGGCAAAGGTTTCTTCAAAGTCCACTCCTTCTACTTGAGAATACCCTTTGCATCCCAGTCTGGGCTTGTTTTAGACTATCTGTCCATCTTCATTTGACTTGTTTATGTATACCCATTTGGTTCTAATTACATTTTTGTTTTTGGGTCTTGGAACAAGATTCCAAGTCTGATTTTTTTCTATTTGATCTAGTTCTTCATTCACGGCTTTAAAGTGATCATATTGACTTGCTTACATAAAGTTTTGGGGTTCACTCATGGATAATAGTGCAAAATTTGTAGAGCTAGATGTATTCATAAGTTTTCTTCTAGTTTGTACACTTGCTTCCCTGTTTCCAAGAATCTAACTTTCTGGATGATGTTTTGAACATACCTTGATGGGCTCTTTGGTTGTGATGTCTCCATTCTCTCTTCTTCCTCAAAATCCTCTTGTTCATGATACTCATGCATTCCATCTCCTTGTGGTTCATTTTTGATTGGTTCATCATATGAATTATCATGGTGCTGATGTGTCTCTCGATGAAGTGGTCTCTCATCTACCTTTACATCTATACTTTCAACTATTTTTTGGAGTCTTTTTTTGTATCACTTGTATCCTTTACTTTTGGAGGAGTATCCTAATAAGATACATTCATCAACTCTAGAATCAAACTTACCTAAGTTGTCTTCATTTCTTTTAATGTAGCATTTTATTCTAAAAACTTTGAAGTGTTTAATTGATGTTGGTCTACCATGCCATAACTCATAAGGGGTTTTATCATTGTTTACTCTTATGTGTGCTTTATTGAGAATGTTAACAATAGTTTGAAAAACTTCTCCCCATAAGGTTTTAGGTACTTCTGATTCATCAAGCATGGCCCTGGCCATTTCTTGAATCGTTCTGTTCATCCTTTCTACTACTCCATTCCGCTAAGGGGTTCTCGCAATAGAAAACTGTTTCTTGATCCCATGCTTTTCACAATAACTTTTGAATTCATGAGATGTGAATTCTCCTCCTCTGTTTGATCTTAGGCACTTTATTTTTAAATCCATTTCATTTTCTAACTGTGCTTTTAAGATTTTGAATTTTTCAAAAGCCTCAAATTTATGCTTCAACAATCCAACCTAAGTCATTATGGTATAGTCATTAATCAAAAAAATAAAATATCTTTCACCTTGAGGTGATATTGTACTAGTAGGGCCACAAAGATCTGCATGAATCAACTCAAGAGGTCGAGTGGTGGAGTGTTCTCTTTCCTTGAATTGAACTCTTGACTTCTTTCCAAACTGACATGACTTACAGACAATATTCTCAGGTTTGGAATTTTTGGGCATATCTCTCAAAACATATTTTCTTCCTAGCTTAACAAGCTGATTAAAACTAAGATGGCCTAGTCTTTTTTGCCAAAGCCAACTCTCATCAGTTTTACCAATGAAACATTTTTCTTTAGCTTGTTCTAGAACATACACATTTCATAAAGTTCTGTCTGCCTTGACAACAATCTTTCCTGTATTCACATCCATTAACTTACAACCTTTTGAATGAAAGAGAACATTGTGTCCTTGGTCACACATTTTACTTACACTCAACAAGTTGTGTTTTAGACCATCTACATACAACACATTTTGTGCTTTGGTCTTTCCCTTCTTATCTTCATCTAGTACAACAATTCATTTTCTCTAATTCTAGTTGGAACATTCTTTCCAAAAGTAACATTACCACCTTTTTCTTCAGTTAGGAATTCAAACTTACACTTATCTCCTTTCATGTGCTTGGAGAAACCACTGTCAATATACCATTGATTTTCTTGATTTTTAGCATATAGATCGAGTCCACAATTTTCTTTGTTTTTATTTTTCTTCCTCCAAACCTTGGTAAAATATTCTTATATGTCTTTCTTATAGATAGGAAGCATCTTACTTATGCATTCGCTTTCCTTGTGTCCAAAATTATTTCATATGTGGAATTCAAGGTCATTTAGTAGAGGGGAGAAATCATTTTGATACATATACATTTGAGGTTTATTGAATCTCATTCCTACATTTTTGTTGTGTCTAAAAGTCTTACAACTCACAACCTTATGTCCAAAGTTGCCACAAGAGAAACAATATCCATAGAAAAAATTTGGATGCCTTGGAATGAAAAACTTACTTGTAGGAATCGTTCTTTGTCTGCTAGCTTGATAATATTCAGACACATGTTGCTTCCTTGCTTTATATTTGTTTGCATAGTTGGGCTGATCCAAGCTGATCCAATTTTAACTGCTTCTTCTTATCATCTTTTGATTTGTTAGATTGACCGTTGTTTCCCTTGAGAGCATTTGCATAACTTGTAGGTTTCTCACTAGTTGACATGCTGGTGCTTGATTCACCTTTGACAATTTTCAGAATTTCCTTATATCCTAGCCTTGTCTTGTCATCTGGTGATCTATGATTGCTGAGAATGTTATCTAGAGTTTTAGATCCTTTTATGAATTTCATTTGAGTCATGGATTTCTCTAGATCCTTTCTTAAGGAAACTATTTCCGCTTCTAGTTTTTCACAGATGTTCTCTTTTTCTTTTATCTGATTCATCAATATTTCTTCCCTTCTTTTGGCCTCTTCTTGTTGGATTTTTAAGATGATTATATCTTCTCTAATCTCATTGTCTTTTTATTTATAAAATTGTAACTATTCTTTTTCTTAAGTCAAGAGATTTCCTCTATAGGACTAATGAGTTCTCCTTCCATGTCTACTATGGCTTCACATTCTTTCGTGTCTATTTTTTCTTGATCAGATTTGTTTTGCTCCAAAACCATGAAGAGTTTTTCATCTTGAATTATATCTGGCTCACATTCTTCTTCTTCACTATCTGAGAAGCTACTGCTATCCTCTTTTGAATATTTTTTTTTCCTTTTAAAAGACTTTTTCTTTTTAAACTCCCTAGGTTTATCCTTGCGTTTTCTTTATTTTTCATTGGTGTTGTTTTCTTTGAAAGGACATTTAGATGCAAAATGACCAACTTTACCACAGTGAAAGGCTAAAGCATTTGAATGGTAACATAACTTTATATTTTCCGGAGCCCCTCTTCAGTTTCCTTTGAAAGTTATCTTCTTCTTCACCTCAGAAGTGTTACGATGAATCATGATCTTGAGATGTTGACGATTTGAATGATGCCTTGAAGACCATGTCCTTTAGATATGGTTGTTATTTTATAGTCCTCATTTCATAAGCAGTTAGAATTCCATGCAGCCTTTCCATAGTCAGTTTATCTAGTTCATGCATTTCTTCTATAGCAGAAACCTTTGCAACAAGTCTTGAGGGAAGAGATCTTACTACCTTCTAAGCTACTATAGCTTCTTCAATCTTCTCACCTATCCATTTCATAATGTTTACAGTCTCATCTAATCTGAGAAAGAAACCTGCAATATTTTCATCTTCACTCATTCTTAGGATTTCAAATTGTATTCTGTAAACTTGAAGTTTGGCCAAATTTACTTTCTCATCTCCTTCATAATTGTTTACCAGTTTGTCCCATGTTTCCTTTGCGGATTCCAACTGCATTACTTTGAAAAATTCTGTTTGCAAGTCCTCCTTGGATGGAATTCATAGCTCTTGCATTACTGTAGTAATTTTTCTTACCATATTCATCAGTTAGAAGAGTAGTTGGGATTTTATAACCATCTACCACAATCTACAAGACTTCCATACCAACAGACATTGAGTAGGTATTCATTCTGATTTTCCAAAATGTAAAATTTGTTCCTTTGAACAAAGGAGGTCTGGTTGAAGAAGAAAATGAATATTGACTTGACATACTTTATGTGTGATGTTCCTTCCAATTGTTAGGCTATTACTGAAGGAACCTGACTTTGATACCAATTGTTGAAACTCAAAGCAATATTTAGAGG
>SNQJ01S0011251.1:56849-84176 GCA_010110895.2 Picea sitchensis | reverse complement strand
CCCATAAAGGGAGAAAACCTCTTCTTCTTCGAAATGATAGGCAGTCTTTTAAGTTCTGTACATCATCTATGTTTGAGCACCAACTCAAAGTGAGGCTACTACCTCTGTTTTACAAGCTCCAACTTGTTGAGAGAACCAACTCTCTGGTTTCTCTAGCACCCACTAGAAGGAAGCACCAACTCCCTAAATATTCCAGTACCAACTGGATTTATACAAGCACCAACTTATATACACAAAACTCTGTGTTTTCCCGAGCACCACCCTGCCACCCTGTTTTCTAGACACAACTAGATGGAAGATACAACTTCCAATATTCAAGCACCAATTTGAATATCAGAGGACGAAAGTCCTCCCTAGCACCACCCTTCCTCCCTGATTATGAATAAATGATTGACAAACAAACAATACATGTATTTCAATTCTTACCCCTTCTTCAATGTTCTATAATTCTTCTCTAGTTCAAAAACTGTTCTGCAATTCTGGTCTGCTTCATGCTATTCTGCTATTCTGCTCTTGCTTCATGCTATTTTGTTATTCTGCTTTTGCTTCTGTCTGTTCGATGACTGTTACTCATCTCTGAGTTTTATCTCATGCTCTGCATTATGTCATTTTACCCTTCTTACAGTTCATCTCATTGTTTTGGTTTGAACAACCAACCTTACACAATCGCTACATCTCTCCTTTTATACACACTAGCCTCATCAATTACACCTCGAATCTCCTTGGGCAAAGACAAAAAATGTCTCAACAACTGAATTGCCAACCGATCAAGAACCAGGATTTGATTTTCTAAATGAATCGTAACTGATCTTATTAATCATGAAAATAAACAATGACCCTTCGATCATATTCCTGATTAACCTGCACCATTGGATTACCAATGATGGATCTCATGCCTACTCCATATGCCCACTGGATGTGATCACAGGCCTAATCAAAATGCCTTTCGCATTTCACATTTCGCCAATCCTGTGTCGAAGGGTCTTGCAATCCAAGTTGCGATCTCCGAAACCCTGAAAAGGAGCTTAGCTGGACTGGCTCCTTCCCTTCTCGTGACCAGCTATGACCAAGCGCTTATCCATAAAGCGCTTTCGCAACTCGTGATTTTGGGAATCCTGTGATGAGGCATATCTACTCTCCAAGTCGCGATCTCCGAAATGGAGCTTAGCTGTTAGCGCCTTCCTCCAATTCTTGACGATGTGATTACAACCTATGACCACTCGCTAATCATTTGAGCACTTCACTCTTCAGATTAACGGTCCACATTCTGTGGTGATTGGATGACTATCCACCTCCCTGGAACTTTATCTTTCGGGACTTTGGGGAAGGGTTGATGCTAAAACTCTTGAAATGACATCACCTGATGATGTGTCGTGACCTGAGTTACTGTCACGTGTCACTCAGAATTGTGATTTTCAGTGGCCTGAATTACTGAATCGACTTGACACTTGTCCTTGTATGATTGTGCCATGTGTCCTTGTTGATGTAGGATGCCATCTGTCCTTGTTGACGTGGTTTGTCATGATCTACCTCTTGGATCTGACGGCCCAGATTTATCCTTGATCTAACAACTCAGATCATATCGCGATTTCACATATCGCAAGTTGGAAGGTTAGAGCACTTCATGCCTTTGACTTTCCAGTCAACGAAATGATGATTTTTCGACATGTGTCCTCCGAATCCAACGTTCCACGACTGTCCTTGATGGACGGCCATGATTCCTTCACAGTTTTGGAGAGTTGGATGACTCTTGGTCTTATCTGCCTTGCAACTTCACCAAATCTAATGGCTGTTGGTCCTTTGTAATTACTCCAGATCTGATGACCCAGATCTTATCGCAATTTCTCATATCGCGAGTTGGAAGGTTAGAGAACTTCCTTCCTTTGACCTTTCAGTCAACGAAATGATGATCTGTGACCACGTGTCATGCCCTAAGATGGACGATCCTCCTGCTTTCGGGATTTTGTAAGCCCGCTTCACCTTGCACTTTAAAGAACGTGTAGGTTCTCCTGGATCCAACGACGATTAGACCCCGTGCTCAGATCTAATGCCCGAGATATATTCTCGTCTACTGCGCGCTACTCCTCTCTGAATTCAGATCTAACGGTCATCGAGGATTCTGCATGAGATCCAATGTTCATTGTTGATCTTCACAGTTGATCTTGCTATTGCCATGCCATCATCACTTTGTTGATCGTTCTGATATTTTCCATCAATGACAAACAAATACACATAATCTGCCTCTATCCAAAAACATGCCAACATATTCAAGTGGGGCTCATGCAGTTCCCATCATGACAAGTGCCAAGATGGGAACATGCAAATATATTGGAGGAACTTAGCGTACTTTAGGGGGATTTTCTATCATTATTCTCTCATTGAATATTTGGGATTTGTTGGTAACCAGTAAATGGAGATCATTTGAGATGAAAAAGTGGGTTGTCAGGCCCTTGAGAATTTTCTCTAGGTGAGAGAACTGCTGGAATTGTTTTTCTTTGTGTGCTAGGAAATAAATAAAGAGCTCTGAGACTTTCTTTATGACCTGTTGCTAAAGCCTCAGAAGGGAAGTGGGTTAGCCAAATGATTTTTGAGTATATAAGGGACACACTTCTTGGGGGAGACAGGCTGCAGGAAATGAGAGGCTATAGGCTAGTTGCAATAGATTTTAC
Source organism: Picea sitchensis (assembly GCA_010110895.2). NCBI lineage: Eukaryota > Viridiplantae > Streptophyta > Pinopsida > Pinales > Pinaceae > Picea > Picea sitchensis. Next base: position 81,507 of record SNQJ01S0011251.1, on the reverse strand, counting down.
CTTAAATTGAGATTTATCATGCTGGATAGACCTTAGTCTGACTTAAGAAACCTTCCCTGGTGGATTTTGTAGCCTCATCTCGGGGGTGACCTGCTTCTCAAAGTTTATGAGCAACAGAGTCAATGGCTGGGAGGAACGTCTGAGTTTTGCATGCATTTGGTGATTTACCATTAAAAGATAAGTGTATTTTTATGTGTTTACATGTTATTATTATGTGTATTATTTTGTTGAGTAATGTATATACATTTATGCCAATTCTGTATGCTTAAATGTATATGTTTATGCATGAATTGGTATATTGCTTGCATTGCATATATTGTATTCATATGCATGGCATGTTATGTTATTTAAATGGTATCATAGCTAAGAATAGAGGTAACGAGACTCAATGAGGTGGTTGGGTACTTTACAAATCCATAAGAGGCAGGAATTTCAAGAAATTTGAAAATGCAGCTGTGATAGAATTCTATTTTTTTACGTGGCCTGGTCCAACCTAGGTGGTTGGGGACACTACAATTAAAGTGATTTACTCTAGAAAGAAAGTGCGTGGAAACTTTTATAAGGACAAAACCCTAACTACTTCAAGAAGCAATGTGAGCATATTTTAAAGGAGAGAGCACCATCAAATTAGGATTAGAATGTTGGATTATACAAGGTTCAAATAATCAAGATAACATGGTTCATCCATCAGTATACAACCAAGTCTCTGAATAGAAAATAAATATCTCCATTTTTTCTTGCTTCTTCTTCATTTTCTGCACAATTTCTCTCAAAGCTTTCTGTTTGTATATCAAAAATCAAGCATAAGGCTGAGTTTTTGAGTGTTATTTCCTCTTGTTCTTCAAATTCTCTTCCTAAAAAGATCATAGGAGTATTTTACAACATGCATTTGGTTGGTAATGTAAGCTAGGATTGTCTAAATGATTAATGGAGGTTTAGTCCTTGCATTTGGCAAGCTTTCTTTCCGATCATTAGTCAATTGGTTTCCTGGAATGTTTTGTATTGTTGAATATATTTTATGAAAATCCACAGAGAACTACTTCGGGGTATAACTTTAATGAATTCTCAGACTTTGGAATTTCTGAGTGTGATATTTTTGGAGTATGCCCATCAAATTATTTTCAGTTTTGAATGCAATACTAATTTAAAGTTCTCTGAAGTGATTAACATCATTTCACTCTTTTTCTTGTAAGAAAATATGGATGCATATTCTTCTTGCACGTGTTTCAGAGGGTTGTTATGATGAAGTTGAATACATATTATTTTGATATTGAATCCTTTCTTCATATTTTTCATTGTTAAAGAGCTGCTTGGTCCATTTCCAAGCAAATGTTGCACTTAAGGAGTAATCGTGTTATAAAGAGCCATTTCATATACAAACTAAAAAAATATATATTTGGGGTTTATTGTTTAACATTCTCCCATTTGACAATCTAGTCCAAGAACATCAAACTATATCTTTCATACAATAACACAGGAGTACCACCTCTATAAAAATGCAGGGGGATATTCTATCCTCGTGAGGTTGCTGTTTGGATCTTGACCAATATGAACACCAACATTTTTGGCGACTCCACTGGGAAATGGTTTGTTTTCAATATATATGAGGTTTTGTTTCAGATTTGATTGAGGAACCAGAGTCTCCATGGTTCAAAGTTTTGAAAAGAAGATTCAAGAAGACTGCTACTTGTTCTAGATGCACGGGTGTTACAAAAATCTTATTGAGAGATATTTGAATGACCTCAAAGTTAATGTTATTGGATTTTTGGGCACAAGTCAAATATCAGAACCTTTGAAGAAGCAAGAACCATCAAATATTTGGGAGAATGAACTCCCTGGCTATTCCATTGAAAGAATTCCTAAATTCCTCGACAACTCCATTGGAAAGATTGAAAAATCTCAAGAAAATCTTCACGGAGACTCCACCAAAGAATTTATTTCATATTGTGATGCTCCATTTCCACCAATCCCATCAATGGATTTAAAATATGTGGCAAAGAGAGGTACCCAAAGAAGGAGGTGGTTGCATAAAATCTCTTTAAATTTGCCAGAAGTAAATTTTAAAATGGCAAACATTTCTATTGAGAAATTTCCCACATTCTTTGGGAACACTTCAGAGGATGCAGAGAAACATTTGTTTAAATTCAAGAGCACATGAGACGTTTTCAATCTCATTGAAGATAATGTTACATGTTGATTATTTTCACAAAATCTACATGAGAATGCTCATGAATGGTTCTTTTCATTGTTGTTTGGGACCATTACTAGTTGGGATGTGTTGGAAAATTCATTTTCTGAAAAGTTAATCCCAACAATGCACCCATATGCCTCTTCTAGTAATTTCAATGTTGCTTCCCACCTACCCTCTCCCATATGGACACAAGACAATGAAGTGAGTGATTTGGAAGAAAAATCAAATAAAAGATTGGAATTTTTTTTTACAAGTCATATCGCTGAAAATGAAAATGGGAATTCCAATTGTCAAGTGCAAGATTGTAGCTTCTCAGATACTCCATAGGAAGATATTCCATGCAACTGTTGGCAAATTCAGTGGATAGAATGCAGTGATGGTTGTTGTCATTAATGGCAACAGTAGAGACAATAGGATAAGAAGGATAAAAGCTCAGGAGGAATAGCCTTGAAGAAAATGCGCACATCAAGAGCTTAAAGAGGAAAAAGGAAGAAGAGCCAGTGACCGTTGGATCCCATCCAAATTTACGGCAAATGCATTTAATAGGATAAGAAGGATAAAAGCTCGAGGAATAGCCTTTGAAGAAAATGCGCACATCAAGAGCTTAAAGAGGAAAAGGAAGAAGAGTCGCTGACCGCTGATCCCATCCAAATTCGAAGAACCGTGACCGCCGCATCGCATGTATCGAGGGATATATTCCATCTGAAAGCCAAGGTGAAACTCGATTGAACTGACCATCAAATCCAGTGAAGGATCGTGACCGCGATCACGTACCAGACGGATCGGGGTTCGCGACTTTGAAATGTCCAAATCACTCATCAACAAAAACCCCGAAATCGCGAAACGCGATATTACGATTTGATCGCAACCGCTAATCAAGAAGGGATCTGGACCGGTCATTCGTATGGACACGCAGGCTTTCGTGGAGGCCCCATCGCACTGGATTGGGATTTCATAAGGCAAAGTTCACCTACAACGAAATCTCCGATTTCGCTGGCGTAAAATCCCGGCCTGACCAACCGCCGATCAACCTCGACCCATCGTCACCGCATCTTCACGCCGCCTAAAGTGAGTACGTGGCACAAACTGTGTAGTGACAAGTGTCGCATGATTCAACTCTTCATGCACATACAAGGAATGAATAAGAGGGACATGTGGCAGTGTTTAACACACGCAGTTTAATCATGTGCGATGACAGTCACAGAGGACAAGTAATGGAGTTTCGGGGATCCGGATTTGATATGTCAAGAACACAGTAATAAGAACTCCTCAAATCGCTATACACGATTTCCGATAAGAGGTATATCGTGGGCCACCCGTGAGTTAATGCGTGATTGTGCGGCAGAGGATGTTGGGAATCGTCATATCGCAGCTCCATGGGATGAATGCACATTATCATTGTAAACCCAAACCCCGACGAAAGTGGTATGGTGGTGGTCACTGATAGATGGTCATATTGGCATATAGCTAGAAGGGGCTAAGCTCGAAAAAGAGCAAATCGGAATCGAGAATCTGAGGTCGGCACATGTGCTCTCGGAGCATCGCGAATGCCGAATCCCGATTGGATCTGAACTGTTTGATCAAACCTTGATCGGAGGGTTGCTCGCTCCTCCTCATTCATTAACGCTTCAATTGTAAACTGCTATGAAACCTCCGACCGGAATGATGAATCGGTTAGTTTTTCAGTTGCCAAGACAGATGTCGCTGGATCTCCCATTGAAAGGGGAAGTGGAATCGCTAAAGAGGTGTATAAAAGAAAATGTTGAAGACCGAATTTGTGTAATCGTTCTAAAGAAAATGAGTAAACAGTAAGAAAAATCAGATGAGCAGAGGAATAGAAAACAAAGAAGGAACCGTGCGTAACGAGAAGAGAAGAAGAGCAACATGATGGACGTAACGTAGGGCGTAATGACGTAAGACTTGACAATGAAAGCGCATATGTTGAATAAGATAAGAGTAGCGAACAGTGAACAGAAGACCGTAATTGAAGAACAAAGAAAAGACCTGTAAGAATTGATTTATCGGTAGTTGAATGTGTATTTAACCATTTATATTCAAGGGAGGTTGAGAGGTGCCTTGAGAATCGCTATCCCTCGGTTCAAGTAGTGCTTGAACACAGAAGTTGGAATTTCCACCGGGTTGCGTACCTTGCAGAGAAACCAGGTTGGCAGTGTGGTGCAAGGGAGAAATTTTGTTCTTTGTTTTACAGGTTGGAGCCTATGTAACCTGAAGTTGGTGCTTCCATCCGCTTCAGGCCGGAATACTCAGGAGTTGGTGCTCCTTCTAGGTGGTGCTAGAGAAATCAGAGTTGGAGCTCTCTAACAAGTTGCGCCTTTGTAAAACAGAGGTAGCAGCCTCACATTGAGTTGGTGATCAATTATAGATGATGTACGTGACTGAAAAAGACTCCATTTATCATTTCAAGAAGAAGAGGTTTTCCCTTATGGGTTTCCTCGTGAAAATTCTCTGCGTGTATTTTATGTGTGATCGATGATCTTTACTCTTACTGTCATATACTGTATACGCTTGATTACACATGAAGAAATATTAATAATTGTTAAGAAGGTATAAAATTGTTTGAAAGCTTATAAACAACTCTGATTCACCCCTCGGCCAGGCTAGTATTTCCAACAATTGGTATCGAAAGGCGTTCCCTTTATTTAAAGGTAGATCTCGTAGTTTTTAAACATGACGAATATGAAGGACTTCTGCCTTCTAAGCCCCCTCGCTTGATGGAACAAATTTTGCCTCTCGAAGATTAGAATGAGAACATTTAATGGCCTCGGTACCGGCGTTTGGGATGTAGTAGAGGACTGGAGATACAAAGCCTATCAAGCAACCTTGGCCAAAGGATGCTAAGAATTCTAGTTTTAACGCCAAGGAACAATGCTATTCTCTCGAATTGACTTACTGCCGGAAGCTTGTAGTTGCGATGATCTTAATATCGCAAAGAAATGTGGGACAAACTAATTAATAATTATGAAGGAGATGAGAAAGTAAAGGTGCTAAACTTCAAACATGGGCTGCATTGAAATTTGAACAACCAAGATGAATGAAGATGAAACAATTAGCGCATTTTAAGAGTTGAAGAACTTAGTAAATGCTAAGAGTTGTCTAGGTGAAACGCTTTGATGACTCACTCTTAATCTTGGAAGATTTTGGGTCTCACCGATAAATTTAATCCAAATTTCTCTGCAATAGAAGAATTAACCGATCTTAACACTCTGTCTATTGAACAACTGAACTCTTAACCCAGACATGAAATGAGGATAAACAAAGATAAATCCACTACTAGGAGAAGCTTCCTTAAAGCGCATTAATAATGCCGATTCAAAATTTGATGAAATTGAGGCAAAATTTGTGAGAAGATTAAAGAAAAGGATCAGGAAAATATCAAGGGAAGTTGCCCCTTCAAATGCTTTTAATCGGTGGCAAGATAGGTCATTTTGGTTCTAAGTGTCCCCATCAGAAAAGGACCGTAACTGATGATTTAAAGAAGGACAAGTACAATAAATATAATAAGAAGAAAAGTCTTGTTGCAAATAATGTCAATTCTCATCGGATGAGTCACTATCGATTAGAATAAGCCAAAATGACTTCACCCTTATGGCCAAAGAGGATCATGATAATGAAAGCTAATGTGCAAATGGCGATAATGAGGGAAGAAGTCATAGGATTTGAAGGAGAACTAATCGCTGCACTCAAGAAACTGATATACCTCGATCTAAAAACGTAAAAGCTAAAACAAGCAATTAATAGCTTGAAAAAGACAAGAAAGAACTTGATGAAGATTGTGCTCTACCAAAGGTGGAATTAGAAGAGGCAAAGAAGATAGAAGACATAATCGAAACAACAACCGCCGAGAAGAAGAAACTCAGTGAAGCACTAGAAGAAGAAATAGTAAAGCACCGTAAAGAAATGGAGAAATTCAAAGGACCTTATCATCAAAATCTGCCAAGCATAAAAGATCGTAAGAATTAACTTCCATCTCTAAATCAGCAAAGAAATTCAAAACCGGTGTCGGATCGATATGAAGAAGGATCAAGTAGTGATCATCCATAACAAAGAATCTGCTCAAGTTTGTCAAATCCCTCAAATATTGACAACAACACCGCGACAAAGAAAGAAACCACCATCGCGGAATGGAAAGGAAACCCCTGCATCTAATTTTACAGACCGAAGTTTATCGACCTCAAAGAAGATAGACTTTTCAAGGTACAAAAATTTCTTCTATGGTTATTGTTTTTCTCTGCTCTAATTTTGGACACAAAGCTACTCCATTGTTTCTAAGATTTAGATATGAACAATCAAGATATTCAATGAATAACCATCTACCACAACAAAGAATGAGACAGACAAGCAAAAAAACAGTCACATATTAGTGAATCATGTGATGACTCGAAGAAGGTCACAGGAGAAATACAACAACAAGCAGGAGCATAATCACTATGAGCATAACAATCGCTATGAGCTTTTATTCAACGAACTAGAATGCTATATTTGTCATGATTATGGACATTACAAGGCAACAAACCGCCACATTTAAAGAAATATAATCCGCATCGTAATCCCACCGCTGAAAATGTCAAAGTCCTGAAGAAGAAAGTAGATGACAAATGGACTCCGCACTTTCACCAAAATGGTAATAGGGAGTCCCCAGTAGCGTTGACAAAGGATGTTCTAAAACAAAGGACAGGAGACAAAAGGAAGTTTCTAACTTCAAGTGATAGCAACCGTGAAATGTAACCTTGGAAATGATGCACCAGAAAGGTGAAAGGTAAAGGAATTGTGAGTCCCAATAACGGAACAGAAAAAAAAAGCTCAAGATGTGCTACCGGTAGAGAATTTGAAACATAATCCGCTTAGTGTCGGGCCAAGTTTGTGGACCGAGGATGTGGGAAGTTGTTTTACCTCCAAAGATCGAAAATCAAATCAGTGGATTCGTGTTTAGTTGCAAAAGGCATAAGAACCGGAAATAATGTCTATGTCTTAAAAGAAGAAGAACAAGTAGAATGCAACTTAAGCAAGTATGATGAAAGTTATCGTGGCATAGGAGACTTGACACCTAAATTCTTTTGATCATATAATCAAGCTTCGAAACAATGGGGCAGTAAAGGCTCTTCCAAATATCAGGCTCATATGATTCTCATTCCCAGAAGCCTTGTCGATAGAAGTTTCCCACTTAATTAATTCAAATCAAACCTTTCCCTCAACAGAAACTCTAGCAGCTTAGTACACATGTGGATTCATGTGGACCATCAAGGAAAGAAGGTACCTGAAAAGAAAATTACTTTTATAACATTATCGATGATTATTCAAGACTCAACGGGTTGCATTTTGAAAGAAAAATCTGAAGCACTTGAAAAATTCAAAGTGTTAAGGCTTTGACCTAGAATCAAACGTGAAAGAGGATAAAGGCGTAAGGTCCCCATAGAGGAGGAGAGTTCACTCGAAGCTTTAAAGAATTCCGTGATAAAATGGGATCAAAAGAGAATACACAATTCCAAGGACTCCACGTTAAAACGGAGTTGTTGAGAGGCGTAATGTGTCAAGACAAAGCAATTGGCAAGATCACTGATGAATGAAAGGAACATACCTAAGAATTATTGGGTGGAAGCAATTCATACAAATTGCTCATATTCTTAACAAAGCTCATCTCAATTTACGCTGACAAGACCCCTTATGAACTTTGAGTTTGAAGACTCGCTTCAATCAAACATTTTAAAGTTTTCGGAAGCACATGTTATATCAAAACAATGATGAAAATATTGGCAATATGATGACAGGGCTGATGAAGGTATCTTCTAAAGTTATGCTACAAAATAAGTAGGGCAAGGGTACAGATGTTAATAACAAAAGACGACAAACTAGTTGGATCAGATAGATGTAAAAGTTGATGAAGAAATTCCAAATATAAGCAAAGTGATGAATCAAGAACATAAGATACAATTGAAAATGAAGATGAACAGTCCAAGGATCAGAAAGAGAGGGGTCAATCGATGAAGATGTAACGGACCCAAACCGAAACAAGTCAACGTAAAGAAGAAAAATCACCTCGTAATCACCGAAAAGAATCATCCCCGAGAACCAAATAATTGAGATATAAATAAAGTTGGAGTTCGTGACTCGGGAAGGAAACCGATTAAGGATACGTAACAATCTCACGTTGAATTTTATCTATGATTGAACCTACAAATTTTGAAAGAAGCTAGTCAAGAAGAAGATTGTACTAGAGCAATGAATGAAGAGTCGATCGATTGAGAAGAACAATACTTTGGGAGATTGTTCCTAGACCCAAAAATAAGAATGCCCATAGGCTAAAAATGGGTATTCAAGAATAAAATGAATGAAAAAGGACAAGTTATTAGAAATAAAGCCGATTGGTCTGTAAAGGGTATTCACAATTTGAAGGTCAGAACTTTGATGAAAATTTTGCACCAAAGGGTATAAAGATTGAGGCCATCGTATCGTTTCTTGCTTGCCCTCGGCTATAAGAATTTCAAAGTTTATCGATGGATGTTAAGTCACCGCTTCTTAATGGAGATCTAGAGGAAGCATTAGAAGTGTATATGGAGCAACCTCGGGAATTTCATCACGCATAATCCTAATTATGTTTGTAAGTCAAGAAGGCTCCAGAGTATGGATCTAAACAAGCAACTAATGCTGCCCGGTATTCTAGATCGGACAAATGCCAAGTGGTTCAAGAAAGGTGCACTGCTGACAATAATCTTACATTAAATCAAGGAGATGATTTCACTAGTTGTTCGGCTTCACGATGATATTATTATCTGGTTGTACTAATGAATCATATATCCAATGGTTTTCTAATTCTATGCAAACAAAATTTGAAATGTCCATGATAGGGAACTGTCATACTTTCTTGCCATAAGTAAACAAAGCTCTGCAAGAATTTTTATTTTTCAAGAAAAAATATTTGAAAGAGATATTGAAGAAATTTCAGATGGAAGATTCTTCTACGTACATTAACTTCCATGGTGGTTATTGCAAGTCGGTTTGATGATATCCTCAACGGATACATCAAAGAACATATCGCTCAATGATAAGATTACCAGACATCACAAAGATCCCTCCGACCTGATATAATGCAAGCCGCTGGAATGGTAGGTCGCTTTCAGTATGCTCCTAAAACAAAGTCATCCTGGCAGCCGCCAAGAGAATATTTAAATATCCGGTTTGGAACAATGACATATGGATTGTGGTGTCCTAGAAATCAGAACTTTCAGCTAACTTGTTTACCCATGTCAACCGGCAAATCGTGGTCGATGAGAGAAAAGCACCAAGTGGAGGAGCATTCTTTGGGTGACTCATTAGTTGCATGGGTTAGTAAAAGCAAGGATCCATTTCATTATCCACTACTGCAGGCGTAATACATTTCACGTTCACTGCATTAATGGCATTTTATGGATGATACAAACTCTGCAGATTTGAAGGTAAACTATAATCGATCCCATAACAATTCATCGGTGGATAACAACGCCATAAGTGTCTCCAACTGCCTCACCGCAACCAAGCATATTCCTATAAAGTATCACTTTCTCGAGAACAAGTGTCAAATCGTAATTGTTCGAATTGAACTGCACCCCCAAAGAACAAATTGTCAGACATTTTCACTAAACCATCGGTCGCTGGTAGCCCTTTGAATATCTTCGCCAAAAAATTGGGGTGATAATTTCGTGTTTAAAAGGATCACCAGTCGTGGGAGGCTTATTGAATATCCGGTGAAATTCCTAAAGGCTTTTAAATGACAGGGGGGAGTATAATCCGCAACAAGATCAGTGGAAGATCGTTTCTTCCTTGACATTGATGTAAAAGGGGTAGAAAAAGGCATCGTTCGAACGTGATTCGAACTCGGATTGATTAAATGCGTAGAAGAGTCCGATTGGTCAATGCGAGGAGAGCCGAAAGGTTTCCATCAATGCCAAAGGGGAGATTGTTGGCAAATTCAAGGATAGAATGCGCAAGGATGGTTGTTGTCATTAATGGCAACAAGAGAGACAGCGAGGATGATAAGAAGGATAAAAGCTCAGAGGAATAGCCTTGAAGAAAATGCTATGCGTTAAGAGCTTAAAGATGAAAAAGGAAGAAGAGTCATTGACCGCTGATCCCATCCAAATTTCCCGAAGAACCAGGACCGTCAGATCAAACAAAAGCTGCGAGGGAGATATTCCATCGGAAAAAAGCCAAGGTGAAATCCTCGATTGAATCTGGACCATCAAATCCAGAAGGATCAGGACCGTTGATCACGTTCCAGACGGACGGTTCTGATCCCTTTGAAATGTCCAAGCAAATCACTTGTCAATGAAAACTCGAACGGCCCGAGACACGATTTGATCGCTAAACCGTTAATCAAGAAGGACCGGACCCGCCACTTGCATGGACACGCATGTCGTGATCTCATCTACACCGGGATCGGGATTTCATAAGGCAAGTTCACTCTACAACGAACTCCCCGATTTCACGATATGCAAAACCATGACTTAATCTGAACCGGCCGATCAACTCACCCACGCCAACGCACCACGCCGCCTAAGTGACATGTGGCACATCCAGGTAGTGACAATTGTCAGACAGATTCAACTCTTCATGCACATACAAGGAATGAATAAGAGTGACACATGGCTTGTTTAATACGGTCGAATCATGTGTGATGACAACCGCTGGTGAGGACATGTGGCATCGGAGTTTCTGGGATCGATTTGATATGTCAAGAACACAAGTGTATCAGAACCCAAATCGCTGAAGACATTCCATTTCCTCGATAAGAGGTATATCGGGCCAAATCTGTGAGTAATGCAGACAGTGTAAGGAGTACAGAGGATGTTGGGAATCGTCATATCGCAGCTCCATGGGATGAATGCACATTATCATTGTAAACCCCAAACCCTCGGTTTTAGTGGTATGGTGGTGGTCACTTGATAGATGGTGGTCATATTGGCATATAGCTAGGGAGGCTAAGCTCGAAAAGAGCAAATCGGGAATCAAAGAATCAGAGATCCCGCTGGTAATATTGGGGTTCTCGACATCGCGAAATGCCAAATCGCTATGGGTGAAATCCCCGATGGATCCGGAACCGTTGGATCAAAACCTTGATCGGAGGGTTGCCGTTCTTCCTCACACATTAATGCTTCACCAAACTGCTATGAAAACCATCGGGAATGATGAATCGGTTAGTTTTTCAGTTGCCAAGACAGATGTCGCTGGCTCTCCCATTGAAAGGGGAAGCGGAATCAAGTAAAGAGAGGTGTATAAAAGAAAATGTTGAAGACCGAATTTGGTTAATCAATTGAAAGAAAAATGAGTAAACAAGTAAGAAAAAATAAGATGAGCAGAGGGATAGAAAACAGCAGCTGAACCGCGCGTAATCCAGAAGAGAAGAAGAGCAAACATGATGGATGCAATGTGTTTTCAGAAAGAGAATTCCATGTAAGACTCGGCTATCGCAGCGCATACGTTGAATAAGATAAGAGTAGCAATGCTGAATAGAAGCACTGTAATTGAAGAACAAAAGACCTGCAAGAACTTTTTTATCTGTAAAGTTGAATGTATTTAACCATTTATATTCAAGGGAGGTTGAGAGGTGCTCGGGAGGACCTGCTGGTCCCTCGGTTCAAGTGGGTGCTTTGAACACATGAAGTTGGAGCTTCCATCCGTTGCGCCTGCAGAAACTAGGGTGGCAGGGTGCTAGGGAGAACATATGTTCACTCTCATAGGTTGGAGCCTATGTAACCTGAAGTTGGTGCTTCCATCAGCTTGGTGGCCGAATACTGTGGAGTTGGTGCCTTCTAGTGGGTGCTAGAGAAATCGAGTTGGAGATCTCTAACAAGTTGCAAAATTAAAATGTAGGTAGCAGCCTCACATTGAGTTGGTGCTCAATTATAGATGATGCAATGTAACTGAAAAAGACTGCCTATCATTTCAAGAAGAAGAGGTTTTCCTTTATGGGTTTCCCCGTGGAAAACTGCCTCTGCGGTGTATTTCATGTGACTGATGATCTTTACCTTAAATTCTCATATAATCGATGTCATTGATTACACATGAAGAAATATTAATAACTGTTAAGAAGGTATAAAATTGTTTGAGCTCACATACAACTGATTCACCTCTCAGTTGTATTAGTATTTCCAACAACAACAAGTTTGAAAGTGAAATTGAAGAGCCTCCACCAAATGTGCAACAAACTTTCAGTCAAAATGTTCATGAGGAAAATGTTACAAGTTTGCAATTGATGCATATTGATGATGAAAAGTCACAAGAACATTTGTAGCAAGAAGAATTGGTGGAAGAAATTAATCTTGAGAACAATGATGGGCAAGATTTCTATTTCATGAAGGAATAATGCTTTCAAAACATTGTGGACGAATCAAGAATCTTGAATGTGGTTGCGGATAAGGAGAAAGATGAAAAACTTTTCAAATGGGAAACTTCTCATCCAACCAAAGATAACAACGCTCATGAAAAACTAAAAGTTGATTTTATTGAATCATGGTTTCAAAGCATAGTTGGCCAAGCAATGCAATCAAATTTTTAGGGCATCCAACTCAGTTTTACTTCAACATTCTTTGGGAATGCTCTTTACTCCTTGATAACATCCATGATATTTTCCCCAATTATGGATTTCATTCCACATATCAAATGGATGCTTGAATGGCTCCATTGGAAATCTACTGACACTTGAAAAGTGTCCCTTTCCTTCAAGTAGGTTAAGGTAGGTAGATCTTATTTGTACATAGTATGTTTCTTTAGTCCAATTTTTTCATAATAAAGCAGTTGCTAGATGGAGAAAGTATTTGAAGATGAATCCATAGCCCAATGGAGAAGGCAACTGGTGATATTTTGGTGTTCTTTGCAACCCATAGGGGGTTACTGTTCCACAGTTGGAGCCAATTGTTGATCGAAAATTTGGTCACCTCAATTTTATGCTCTTTGGAATATAAACCAACTGACATAAGAAGGAAGAATTTGTGCATGCTCATAATATCATGGTGTATCCCTCACTCTCATATTCTTCATACATTTTATGGAATCAAAATCCGAGTTCGTATGCCCGAGATACTCATGCAAGAAGAGCTTTGAAGAATTGCAAGAATAACATTTTCTAAGTGTTGTGCCCCTTTTTCTTCTCCATTTCCAATTTTTTAACTAAGTTCTCTCCTCACTTAGTCTTTTCTCTTACCTTCCATCTCCTATCCATCTCCATACTTAACAATTTTCCTCTCTTATCCCTTCACCTCTCGTCATACTCTCATCCCATACTTAGCCATTTTTCTCATTACTCTCATATTCCCTTAGCCATTTCTCTCGTACTTCGTCTCATTTTCCTTTCACTTCTCTTCTCATACTTAACCATTTTTTTTTTATCTTTTCTCTTCCACTCACTCTCCATAATTAACCTTTTTTTTTTCTCTCTTCCACTCTACTCTCCATACTCCATATTCCACACTTAGCTATTTTTCTCTCATTTCATTCCGTACTCTCCTTTCCTTAATATTTATTATGAATTATCACGGGTCAGTGATATTTCTTATGACTTACCTCATTTCCACGACCCTCACAACGCTCACTTGATTTCTACGACCCTCATTATGCACCCACACTTAGAAATTTAAAAACTCTTATTACCAAGTCTTACCTCCATAACTCCACATGTCGGTAATTTGTATGAATCTACCATATACTACATCCCTCTCCTCCCGATCCCGATCTAGTTCACTCAACACTTAGAATTTTTACAACTCTTTTTAATAAGTCCACAATTCTTTTTCCTACATGTTACCCCTCTGTCCTATCGATTCATCATACTTAGTCAATTTCTCATAATTCATTGCGCTCCACGATAATTTTATAATTCTTCCATACATATCCCCAATTTGTATGACCGATCCAGTCTTATACTATAGTATATAGTCTTAACACTTAGACATTTTCACAACTAATTTTACCAAGTGTTACATCCTACTTCACTCAACACTTGGAATTTTTACAACTCTTCTTACTAAGTCCACAACTATTTTCCGTGCTCCCCCCAATCCATATGACCGATCCAATCTTATACTATAGTCAATAGTATTAACACTTAGATATTTTCACGAATAGTCTATAGTATTAACACTTAGATATTTTCATGAATATTTTTACGAAGTGTTACTTCCTTACCTACCATGACTATTTTTACCAAGTGTTAATTCCTTACCTCCTCATTTATTTTAATATTATTTCTCTTATCCTAAGTTATTTTTGGGCACATCTCCAAGTGAGATGTGGCAGGTGACTGGGTGGTGGTTGGACGTGATGTGTCAAACATTCACAGGTTGACTGGGCAATGATTGGACAATGACTGGGTGACCAAAATATTACTGAGATATGTATTTTTCTAAGGCACGAAGAGCTACACTAAGACTTCCATAATCTCCTTTATGTCACATGAATTATATGAAATAATTTACATTATAAACACTAAAATATCCACCACCACAATGCATGTGGGACTAAAGAGGGCATAATTAAATCAAAGGCTAATATTAATCCATGAACCAAATTGATGGTTGCTGAGCAATGAGCTTCCGAAGGTCATAATTCAATATTCAAACGTCCATTTTGGACAAAATATACCTCCCTGGAAAGGTAATTTGATAAGACAATGGGACATGTTGTAATGGTTGAATTTTGCCAGAATTCTTCCAAAAATTAAAATATGAGTCAACTCACTTTTCATGACTTCCTAGTAAATTTGTTTGGAACCTCAACTAGGCTATAACTTAAGATCCAAAACTCCAAATTTTGCTCAAAAGGACTCGTTGGAATGCTGGAATGATGAAAATTTCTCCCAAAATGGTTTCCATGGTTGAGAAGTCACTTATCATGCTCAGGAAATTAAAACACACTCCACCTTTTTAAAAGGCATTCAACTTTAAAAATTTGGTAATAAAAGTTTATTAAATAACTTTTATTAAATAAGAAATGGGTCCCACTTGGAGGCACAAATTCCAATAACTTAAAGTCATTAATGAGAATTCAATAAATCATTAATTAATGTAATACCCCTAGACTGAACACCAATTGAAAATGTACATATAGGTTGGTGAGCTAAGATATTTTGGGCCAGAGTGCCTTTGTAAATATGTTTTGAGGCTAGAGTGCCTGTGTGATTCTTGGGTAGGAGAGCCTAGATGCTAAAAGGCCAGCGAGCCTATCATTGTAATATGTAATCACACTCAGAATATTAATAAAATACATCGTTGTTGCAGACCAATCAAACAAAAGAGTATGTGGGGATAAAACTCCAGTAGAAGGGGAAAGGGGGGGTAAGAGTCTAGGAAGGGGGGGCTAAGACAAGGGAGCTTAAGCACACATGAATATTATATTAAAATTTTCTAAAATCTAAGATATGAGATATCTTATCCTAAGTTCCTAAAGTGGAGAAACATATATCCAAGTGCGGCTCATGCAGTTCCCATCATGATAAGTGCCAATCTAGGAACATGCAAATTTATTGGAGGAACTTAGTTTATTTTGGTGGGATTTTCTCTCATTATTGTCTCATTGAATCTAACCATCCATACTCTCTTATCCATCCATATTCATACCTATACTTGGGAAGATTTGGGAGTTGTTGGTAACATGTAAATGGAGATCATTTGAGCTAAAGAAGTGGGTTGTCAGGTCCATGTGCATTTTGAAGAAGCGAGTTGTCATGCCTGTATATGTTTTGAAGAAGTGGGTTGTCAGGCCTGTGAGCATTCTCTCCGGGTGAGAGAAATACTAGGAATTGTTTTTCCCTGTATGTTGGGAAATAACTACAAATATCTAACACTTTCTGTCCGACTTGTTGCTGAAGCCCCGAAAGGGAAGTGGGGCAGCTGAAGGACTGTTGAGAAGAGAAGGGGCACACTTCCTGGGGTGGGACAACCTGTGAGAAATAAGAGTCTATAGGCTTGCTGCAACAAATGACACTTTAACTTGAAATTTATTGTGCTAGATAGACCTTAGTCTAAATTAAGAAACCTTCCCTGGTGGAGTTTCTAGCTTCAACTTGGGGCTTGTTGACGATAAAAATCACAACGAGGATTTTGCCCGCAAAGTATTGCTAAAGCCTATTATTATTATAAGCTAACGATATATATAATACTAGTAGGTGGGACCCCCTTGTAGATTGGAAGATCAGATCTGGTTCTTATTTGATGTTTATGCTGTTATTCAACACTGCTTACAAGGTTCTACATGGTTGATGAAATATTGGTTTTATTTGCGACATAATAGCAGATGGATAATTCATATTATGTGTTGTTCTAATTGCTCTAAGCTCTAAATTCCATATTTTGTGAATTGCTTATATCCACTGTTATCACATTGCTATTTAGTGCCATGATCTGTTACATGTTGCACTTGCACAAAACACATTTAATTCATGACAAAAGATAAAGGAAATATGGAACAAATCCAAGGAAAAGAAGCTATCCTATACTATGCTACATTATATGCAAATGAAATTAAAAGGATTGTTGTTAGTCCTAGCTAACAAATTTAGTGGCTATACAATTTATTGAGTTATATGGAAGCACATTTGATATGTGTTATGGTATGGTTGGAAATGGTTAAATGTGATATGGGGTGGCACATTTGGCAAGTGATGGATGTTAGTTTTGATGCATAGATTAATTGAATGAATTAATGGAGGGTTGGCTGGTGTATACTAAGGAATTGAATGAGTAGAGGATGGAAGCGACGTGCATTTACTGCACGTCACTCCATACCTCTCCCACTGGCCATCACCCTAGCTTGGCTATTGTTCAATTGTGTTTCGCTGTGGTTAAGCTCCGATTTTCATGCAAGGGAAGAACTGCTCGACCAAGCTCGTGTTTTTAAGGCTTTTGGTTACAGGTATGTCTTTTTTTTCGCCATTCATGAACCCGCTCTAGTTATGAAATAGATATTGGCTCGGTGATGTATGGGTCTATGGTTTTCTTGAGACTGGAAACTATGTAAACTTGTGATATTTCTCTCGAATAGTTGGTTGTGTGTATTCACTGTAAATGAAAAGATTGGATAGTTGAAGTCACGATTTCATTAATGATTCTTTGTGGTGGAAGCCATGAAGGATCTTTGTTGTCTTATGGGTTTTTATTGGAGGGTTTCATTCGGTCCAAACTTGCTAGCTGTCTCCACACAGTTCTTGTAAAGATACCTAGTTCTTCTCCTCTGCTCATAGTCTCTCCTATCTCGTGAACTGTCACCCTGTCTACAAAGCTATTGGTGATATGGCCTGTGTGTCTACCGTATTCTCTCAAAAGTTTCTCACCTACTGTTGGTGGTCGACTTCACTCTCCCTATGTTGGTCCACATAGTGAACCCTTGATTACACAAAGCCCATTTAGATTATTCAAAGCTTGTTTTTAATCAATGGAGCCAGTTATATCCTGTCGGGTATATTGTTGATTTTTATGGGTTGGTGGAGTATCGTTGATAGTAGTTGATTGTTGGCTCATCTCTGTTAATAGCGTTGGAAGTGTTTTTGATTATCGACATCTAGTCACTGCATTGTTTATTATAACAATCGAGTCTATAGCTCAACATGGTTAATTGGTTGATTCGCGAAATGAAATGGGCATACAGTCACTGCCTCTTGTGTTGTAATAGTCGGATTGTTAACTCACATTGTTTTATGGTTGATCGGGAGTATGCCTCTTTGATTTATGTGCTGGGTTGTGTGTTTCCTACAACATGATATAGGTTGAAATGATGGTTGCTGTTACTGTGTGTTTTAATTGCCAATCAAGATTATTGCAATTTAAAACCGTGATATTTGTGACTTGGCTGTCTACTGTATATGTTTTATGGATATCGTGCATCGTATCAGAGATGGGCACGAGTTTTATAACAATATGGTTTCATTACAATTTAAATTTTAAATTGATTAAAGGAATGGAATCGGGCACAATTTTTAAGGAGATTGTTTCTATGTTTGATTTGAATAATTTATTTGTAGACAATGGTTGATGGTTTGGATGCTAAACATAGTCAATGCAAATGACTATGTGTTCATCAATTTTTTTTTTTTAATATTAAATGGAAGAAATGAAAGGAAACAAGATTCTTTATATAGGTTGTTTGGAAAGCATATTATTTTGAGTATGATGGCACTGTATAATTGAAAGTGTTAAGGATTTAAAAGTGAACAGTGAGAAAGTTTAACACAAAAGCATGGTTAAATTATACACACAGTAATTGGTTAGTGTTGGTTCATTGCATTGAATACATAATGGTTTTATGGATTACTTAATTAATCTTATGAGCAATATTCTCTCTTTTCCCCTATCTTTATTTCACTTTTCGCTAATTACAATCCCCTCGCCTTCCCATATTCATTACTCACTCCCTGTTCCTAAAAATTAGTTACAGTTAAGAGGAGCTTTGTATTGTGATAGTTTAAGATCACAGGGATGGATTACAGTGATGTGTTCTTTGGTTTATATTTTAGTTGATTGTTGTTGTCTATGAGAAGTAACCATGTCCTTTTCCCCCTTCATTTTAACATTTTTTCGCTCAATACAAACCCCTCGCATATCCTAGAACCTTTGTTCACTCCCTGCTCATTGACAACAGTTAAACAATTTGTATGGATTGGATTGCACGAGTCTGATATGTTGCTGAGCCAAAATTTAGTTCATATTTTAAAGGAGTTGTCATGTATGGTTGTTAAAGAAACTATTTGCTAATCAATCATGCATACAAGAAAAAGATTTTTCAGCCAAGGTAGCCATGGCAGAGGTAACTGAGGAAGAAGTAATTGGAACAGGGGTTCTAGGAGGCCAAGATTCTCCATTCACTTTCATGTTGACTCGCAAGAGTTAGGCCAACTATTTCAGGCTAGTTTTTTCAATTGGATTGGGCAAGGAGTGGTCCAACCTAGGCCTGAAAGGCCTCCCTTCCAAGCTCCACAAGCCCATGGTATTCTCGTTGCCCCTTATGTCTCATTGCAACCGAGGTTCCCGAAAATGATAGATGGCAAGAGATTGTCCACCTGGCAGTCTCCCAACATCATGGATGGACCAATTTGTCCTTACCTTCTCCCCTGCCTATCAATCAAGTTGTCCAAGCTGCCCTTGACCACTCACCAGTTCAGTCTTCCCATGCAAGTAAAAGGTTGAAAACCGAGGCCCTCCATGCCCCTGACAAAGGAAAATCCACTACTACCCCTTCCTCACCCTCCAATGGCTATGATAGATCCGTGTCCTCCCTGATGCATTTGAGGGATGATTTCTCTCATGTGATCAACGAGATTAGGCCTAAAGGCTCAACACATCGAAAGGCAAATTTAGAGAGATCAAAAGGTGACAACAACAACAAGGGAAGAATTGCATCTCAGAGTGGGAAATATGGATTTTAAGTTTTTATTATTTATTTATTGTTGAGAACAGTTGACTTTAGAAATTTTGGGACAACATGTTATTTCTAGATATATGAGTATTATATTTTGGAAATAATTTCAAATATCATTGAGATAAATTGTCAAATATGAATGTGATGATGGGAGTCACAAGGAGGGATGCTTTTTTAATTAACTAAGTTGTGTTATGATTGTTAAAAGCTAAAGGGAGTCACAAGGGGTCCCACCTACTAGTTATTATTTATTTAAAACCCTTATTATGATTTATTACTTCCCCCCCTAACTAAAACGTTGTTTGAGTTTTTAGTTAACTTAACTAATGAAGTAGTTCAACTACTTTAACCAATTCTAATTTTCTTAAAGGCAAAAGGAACGGGAGGAACAAGAGGAGAATAGAAAGAGAAGCATACTAAGGTTTGCTCTTGATTTTTTGTTGAGATAGTTCAATTTTCATTCATTCCTTAATTCATTTGAAGCCTAATTATTTTTTATGATAACATGGTCTTATTGTAGACAACAAGATTCAAGGTTGAATTACATCATTCAAACACTTGTTTTTTCAGAGGTGCTGATCTATCTTTGATAGTCTGTGTAGACTTGTTTGTTTGTGAATTAGTTTTAATGACTGAGAAAGGCTATTGTGCAGAGTATAGTGGGCAGAAATCCATGACAAGCTGATCCAACTTTTTGAGTTCAGTTTTTTGGTTTTCTGCCAGAAGTCCTTTTGTATGTTTCATAGGGGACGTCTAAGTTTGAATTTGGTCCAAAACTTCCTTAGGGAATTTTGTAAAAAGAACGATTCTTTGATGAATTGGAATGAAATAAAGTATTTCTTTATGTCTCATATGTGTTGATCATTGACTTGGTGTCTTTACTTCTGTCTCTATATTTATTTCAGCATCTGATATGTTCAGAAAATTATATAAAAAAATGATTTTTTCAGCAAGCTTTTATTTATAAAAAACCAGCCTAAGCACTTGTAATAAATACTTGTGAGTTAGGATATTAATTTTGTTGGCTATAAACATAGGGTGATATTCCCATCTATCTTGCTTTATCCAAGCAAGATCTGAAAATGTTTGAGTAAGATTATTTCATATCTTTTCCTCAACATTTATTTGGTGACCATACTAGGGAGATCTTCGATATCTCTCTGGTTAATTTTTATGCTTGATTAGCATCAGATACATCTATTTTTCAGATATTAATTCTTTGACTGTTTTATTTCTTAATGATTGTTCTTATTGCAAGGTAGCCCAATATTGAGCCCGGTCTTCAAGATCAGACCAACATTGCTTCGAATCTGTTCAACACCATTTTAGACACTGCCAATACTCGTGATAAGCTTAATCATTCATGGGCAACAATTGAACGAGATATTATTGCCCAAGAAAGTTGGGAAGCTAGACGTAGACAACCTAGAAATCAACAATAACCTTCTTGATCCTTCATTTTTTGCCTTACTTTCATGTCCTTAGACTCTCGTGTTTCTAGAAGAAGAAGAGGCTTATCACATGAAATTAATCCTATTGCTGAAATAGGAAGAAGGAACGTTGTGGTGTCAACCCAACAAAGTGCTCTAAGGAGAAATTTGTTTGATTCATCCAGTTCATTTTTTAATCCCTCACCTATCATCCACAAGATGGCATCTAGTGGTGGCTTTGGTGGCACTGGAAGTGCTTCCTCCTCTCAATCTTCATCTTCGTCAGTGATTGGTAGCTTATATAGCCACCATATCCCTATCCAATCTACCACAAATCCCACCAAAGTCATTAAAAAGTATGGGCTTTTTCAGTTTGAAGAAGACGCCACAACCACACCGTGGCATGTGTCCTCTCCTCTTAACCTAGCACCTGCTACTCGTCCACTTCCTAAATTCAAAGAGCATCTCCCTAGGTTTTTGGGAAATAACACTTTCACTACAAATGAACACCTGGTGGCATTTTCTAATGATTTTCACAATATAGGAGCCAATGACAATGATACTTGCATGCGCTTGTTTGTCAATTCCTTGGAAGGGAAGGCTACGGCCGATTTCTTTGACCTTCCTCCTAAGATTCTGTTTACTTGGGAGGAGTTAGTATATTGGTTTAGATCCACCCATGGGCAATCTAAAAGCATGACTGAGCAGTTACGAGAGTACAATAACATCGCCTATACGGATGGTGAGACTATCAAGTCCTTCAACTTGCATTTTACTAAGCTATACAATCAAATCCCTGAGATCATTTGACCTCAAAACCAAGCCACTTTCGTGCATTACTAAAATTCATTACCTTCCCCCTATCGTCATAGGCTTGAGGAAAAAGCCATTGATAATCTCGGTTCCGCTTTGCATACTTGTTTAGAGTATGAAGAACAACTTGAAAGAACATGTCTTCCCTAGGGAGAATCGATTAAATAGACAAAGATGTACACCCTCTTACAACTAGTACAAGATATGAATAATCGTATGATAGCATATGAGCGAAAGGGAACTATCTCCACTCTCACCCCTGGAGCTTCATCCTCTTCTGCACCCCCCTTTAGGAATCCAATTGAAAATAATTTTCAGCCTAAAACTATCTTTCCCTAGAGTTGGTGTAACTTTTGTGAGGAACATCACGAGGAGGCCACATGTGAGGTAAGGAAGAGTGCCATAGATAAAATCTTTGGTAAAAGACCATAAACTACCATTGTTGTCCTAGATTTTGCAGAGCCAGAGGATGTCATGATCATCAATACTAGGAAGAAATCCTACGCTCCCAAATGCAAATATGATCCTCCCCGAAATTATTCTATCCCAAGATCATCATCACCAACTGCTACGGTTTAGGTTCCTAAGGTTCCTGACAGTCAAGGAACAACTTCCCCTCTCCCCTCTTCCAAATACAATATTCTGAATCAGTTGGCTAACATCAAAGCAGATGCCACCCTTTTGGATATGGTTTCCATCCCTGAACAACAGAGGCATCTAAAACAATTCATGGAAGGAAAGGCTTCCATTGTAGCCAACCTCTTTGAAGAGGTGAATGAAGAGGATTCGTCTGTAAATAAGGTAGGTGTACATAACTTTAGATACCCTATAAAAAATACCCCTTTTTATATTTCTGTAAAGATTATGGATAAGATTTCCCATTGTTGCCTCATTGATGGCTATTCGGGCCCAAGTGTGATGTCTAAGATTATTATGGAAGAACTAGGCTCGTCTTGTACAAATGAAAATGCTAGAAGCATGCTCTCCTATAATAGTATACAACAAACGACCATAGGTGAGATTAAATATGTGACCTTAGTTTTGTGCGCACACCCTGAAATAAGGACAACCCTTAGTATTCAGGTAATTCATATGCCAGTAAACAATTACTCAATCATCTTGGGAAGAGATTAGCAAGCTTTGACATGTGGATACCTCTCACTCAACAGAACACATTTATCCGTTCCTCGGAATGGTAAAAACATTATAGTCCTTAGAGAGGGAAGAATTTCACCTTACATAGAGAGTGTCCCACAACCTAATGTAAACTATATCGAAGAGGACCTAGGAGTGTATTCCATCTTTGCTGAGGAGGATAAAATTCCCTTGGAACAAATTGATTTAGATGATGGTATGTGGTACATGCACTTTGATGGTTCATGCTCAAATGAAGGAAATGGAGCTGACATTGTCTTGATTTATCCTATAGGAAAAATCCATAACTTTTCTTATAGTTTGGAGTTTGCTTGCACAAACAATGTCATCGAATTCAAAGCTTTGTTATTAGGCATTGAAAACGCCTATAATCTTGGCTGTGGTCACCTTTTAGTTTTTGGGGACTCCGAGCTTGTTGTGAACCTTGTACGTAAGATTTACTCCCCTAGCAACAAGTTGATGAAACGATACACCCAAACTATTTGGGCACTTATCTCAAACCTATTATCTTTAAACATCACTCATGTTAAGAGGGAATTGAACTCAATAGCTGATCGGTTAGCTATTTTTACAGCCTCTCCTACTCGGAAACTTCTGCCACATAGACTTGATTGTACTTTTCAATCTCTATATCGTCTGCATATCCCTGACAATATAGAATCTTGGCAGGTCTTCCCTAACGATGAGAGCATTTGTGCTTTCATTCAAAATGAACCTTTTAAGCCCAAGGAAATTATATCCATAGAAGATGACAAGATTCTTAAAGGCTTGACTCCCCTAGAAAGTTCATTTTCATCGAGTGATGTATGCAATAAAGAGAAACAGAAAGAAGAGGAGTCAAAAAGGAAGGTGGGTAAAACCATCTCCTTGAGCATTGGGACACCGGAGTCTCCAAATATTGTTAAGATAGGTGCCCAATGTTCTGATGAAGAAAAAATGAAGTTTGCCAAGCTACTTGGTGGATTTCAAGATGTTTTTTCTTGGTCTTATGAGGACCTTCATGGTTTTGATCCTGGTCTTATACTTCATGCTATCCCCATCAAGAAAGGCATAAAACCAGTCAAGCAAAAACAAAGACCTATCAACCCTGCACTAGAAGCAACTATTCAAAAGGAGTTGGAAAAACTCTTGAAGGCTGGGATTATCTTTCCGGTCAAATATTCTGAATGGGTTTCGAATTTGGTTCTTGTTCGGAAATCAACTGATCAGATTGTTGGGTCACAAAAATACGACACTTTATTCATCTTTCATATACCATTTGTCACCTTTATTTCCATTTCATTCTTCCATAAAACCATAATTATCATCACTTTCATAAAAACATATGGGTTTACATTTCCATTTTCCAAATTATTTATTTTGAGTATTTTTAAGAGAATTTGTGACTAAATATTAGAAAATTAACATATTTTCATTATATCTCAAAGTTGGATGAGTTTTGTGATGACTACAGGAATATTTGAAGATTTTCACAAAGTCAAAAATCACCACCTAGCTTCAAATTCGAATTTCATCTTCAAGCTTTGATTTGGAGATAATCATTCAAGCTAACTTCAAGGAGAAGATCATGGATAGAATATCTTATCTAAGATATTTGTGGAGGATTTGAAGGGATAGGTTGAGAGAAAAGTGGATTTGTAATTATGAGTTTGTTATCTTTATTCATGTATAA
>SNQJ01S0011251.1:29798-56839 GCA_010110895.2 Picea sitchensis | reverse complement strand
TGAATGACTTGGAATTGGAGGATCCAGTCGAGTCCTCTTTCAGCTTCTTGAAACCTTGAACCAGGAGGATCCTGTTTTCGGAGTTTTTCCTCTGCAAACTGCTGCAAGCCTGATGCCCAGAGCTGTTTGTCCACCTTCTCCTAAGTCTTCCACCTGCTCATGTTTAAATCAACCTACTGGCTGAAGTTGGGATTCCAGACCTCCTCTGTCCTTATGAACCAGACTCAGTCTCTGAGTTAGAGTGATACCTCCTGGAGCCATTATCTCCATTTGATCACCCTTTATAAACAAATCGTGACATAAAACTGATGGGCGTTGGGCTCTGCTCCTGCAAGCAATCCAGGAGTGACTTCTAACGCTAACACATACATTGGTAAAAGTCCCTTAACCTGTTGTCAAGTTTTTTTCTCTCACAGACTTATCTTTCAGGGAAGCTTGCACATTGGCTTGCCAAGATCCAGGAGCATGATTTGAATATCGTGACTTCTACCACTATCAAGGGACGTGACTTAGCCCTTCACTTAGCATAGCATGCTGAGCATAGTGAATATATTGATGAAGAAGATAGTTCCCTCTCAACTCTCATTTACATTGATAACCAGATCTTCCCTGTGTCTGAACATCCCTGGTATAAAAATTTAATTTACTATTTACAAAACCAAATATGTCCAAACAACTTAGACACTCATCAAAGAAGAAGGCTCCATCTTGAATCTGCAAGATAAATCATTATAGGAGACTTCTTGTTTCAAATATCTACTAATGGTGTGTTGCTTCGATGTGTAAACGATGAGTACGCACAAAAACCATTGCAAGAAACTCATGGTTCTTCAAATTCGGTCATTCATGTAGGAGGCCATTTTCTGCTAAGACCACTGCCTTCAAGATCATTAGAAAATGATACTATTGGCCTTCAATATTTCATGACTCTTACGTTTTTTCCAGATCTTGTGACAAGTGCCAAAAATTTGCGGGGAAAGAATGCCTTTCAACCATGCCTTTACAACCTGTCCTCCCAAAATTTCCCTTTTCAAAGTGGGGATTGGATTTATTGGTCCTATAAATCCTCCATCTTCAGCAGGACACGTTTTTATTTTGACAGCCACAGACTATTTTACAAAATGGGCCGAAGCTGTCCCACTTAAGCATTCAACAGACGATCAGTTAATTTCTTTCCTTGAAAATAACATCTTATCCAGATTTGGTCTTCCATTGAAAATTATTACAGACAATGGTCCCGCTTTCATTTCTACTAAGCTGACCCAATTTTTAGCTAATTTGGGGGTTACACATTTCACCTCATCAGCTTATTATCCCCAAGGAAATGGGTAGGATGAGTCTACCAACAAAAATCTGGTGAGAATCATTAAAAGGCTCATCGAAGATAAGCCTCACCAATGACACACTCTCCTCACTTACGCCCTTTGGTCAAATCAAGCTACCGCCAAGGTAAGCACTGGTTGCACTCCTTTCCAACTTTTTTATGGTCAAGAATCCCTTTTGCCAACCGAGCTTGAAATTTCTTCCTTAATGTTGATGCTACAGATCGAAGAATTCAATTCTTCTGATGTTTCACAAAGGATAAATGCACTCCTAGCCTTAGAAGAGCAAAGGATGTTTTCCTTAGATAATATCAAAAGGAGACAACAAACTGTTAAGAAGTATTTCAACAAGAGTGTCAAGACCGTCAAATTTAAAGTCAATGAAAAAGTATTGCTGTGGGATTCAACTCATGCTGATAGGGGAAGACATTCAATATTTCAGAAATTATGGCTAGGTCCTTTCAAGATCTCTTTTGTCCTGGGTACTAATTCTTACATTCTAAAATATTTACAGGAGCAATTGTTTTCCTATAGCACTAACGGTTCTCACTTGAAACATTATGTGGAACCAACTTGAAAAGTTTTAACGCTGTTTGGATTTTTTGTATATTAGTAGTCTAGCTATGCTTTCTTTTCTATCCTTGTTTTTGATTTTGGCTTTACAATAGTTTGATTTCTGATTTCTGGTTTTAACCATTTCATACTGCTTTTACATTTATGTCATTTTATCTCTGCTCTTTTGAATTCCACAATTTTAATTATGTTAGGATTTTTATTGCTTTATCATCTTTGATTTTAGTCAAGAATAAGATGTTGGATCAGTTCTTCCACAATGACACTCCTGCAAGATATTGTTAGTCAATAACAATCAAGCTTACACAACTGTTACGATGTTCCCCTGAAAGCACTTGAATTTGCTATTTGCTTTCACTACTGTCTTTAAAAAAAAAATTGGTTATATCCCGCTTTTGCTTTCCATTTCTTCATTCATTTAAGAATTTAAAAGAGCAAGTCCATAATTATTCTCCTTGAAGTATAGAGCAGATTCTGGTTGAACGATTTTGCACACAGTGGTAAACCCCCTCATACTTAACATTTTTCACGAGTTATTCCCAAATTCCCGGTCATTTTTCCATTAAATCCGCTCACTTCCCCCTGTTGCATAATCTTCCTGGTTATATCTTCTTGATATGATGTTCTTGGTCTACGAAGCCATGAGTTCTGAGTTCTAAATATGTTGAAAACAAATTTCCCTATGGAGTCAACAGTTTGTTGACGATAACAATCGCAACGAGGATTTTTCCAGCAAAGTATTTCTAAAGCCTATTATTATAAGCTAACGATATATATAATACTAGTAGGTGGGACCCCCTTGTAGATTGGAAGATCAGATATGGTTCTTATTTGATGTTTATGCTGATGTTCAACATTGCTTACAGGGTTCTACATGGTTGATGAAATCTTGGTTTTATTTGCGACATAATAGAAGATGGATAATGCATATTATGTGTTGTTCTAATTTCTCTAAGCTCTAAATTCCATATTGTGTGAATGGATTATATCCACTGTTATCACATTGCTATTTAGCGCCATGATTTGTTACATATTGCACCTGCACAAAACACATGTTAGTCATGACAAAATATAAAAGAAATATGGAACAAATCCAAGGAAAAGAAGCTATCCTATACTATGCTATGCTATGCTACATTATATGCAAATGAAATTAAAAGGATTGTTGTTGGTCCTAGCTAACAAAGTTAGTGGCTATACTATTTATTGAGTTATATGGAAGCACATTTGATATGCGTTATGGTATGGTTGGAAATGGTTAAATGTGATATGGGGTGTCACATTTGGCAAGTGATGGATGTTAGTTTCGATGCATAGATTAATTGAATGGATTAATGGAGAGTTGGCTGGCGTGTACTAAGGAATTGAATGAGTAGAGGATGGAAGCAATATGAATTTACTGCAGGTCACTCCATACCTCTCCCACTGGCCGTCACCATAGCTTGGCTATTGTTCAATTGAGTTTCGCTGTGGTTAAGCTCCGATTTTCAGGCAAGGGAAGAACTGCTCGACCAAGCTCACATTTTTAAGGCTTTTTGGTTACAGGTATGTCTTTTCTTTCGCCATCCATGAACCCGCTCTGGTTATGAAATAGATATTGGCTCGATGCTGTATGGGTATGTGATTTTCTTGAGACTGAAAACTATGTAAACTTGTGATATTTCTTTGGAATGGTTGGTTGTGTGTATTCACTATAAATGAAAGGATTGGATAGTTGAAGTCACGATTTCATTAATGATTCTATGTGGTGGAAGCCATGAAGGCTCTCTGCTGTCTTATGGGTTTTTCTTGGAGGGTTTCATTCGGTCCAGAATTGCTGGCCGTCTCCACACAGTTCTTGTAAACATACCCAGTCATATTTGGTTGTTGTGGTTGATTTTGAACCACTGTGGGTCACCGCTATCATTTTCGCCTGGTCGTGGGTTCATGTATGATTGTGGTTTCTGCACAATTGGTTTGGGTGGCTTGTATGCCAAGATGCTTGCTTTAAGGTTGGTTGTTATTTCGTGTCTCTGTTTTTATATCAGCATTACACAGGTTGATTGGGAAAACCACGAGGGTTATGCCCTGCGTGTTCTCAGTGTTATTATAAGAAGCCTCTACTCCTCTATTCATAGTCTCTCCTATCTCGTGAACTGTCACCCTATCTGCGGAGATATTGGTGATATGTCCTATGTGTCTACCGTATTGTCTCAAAATATTCTCACCTGCTATTGGTGGTCGACTCCAGTCTCCCTGTGTTGGTCCACAAAGCGAACCCTTGATTACCCACAACTTGTTTTGATTATTCAAAGCCCATTTTTAATAAATGGAGCCAGTTATATCCTGTCGGGTATATTTTTGATTGTTATGGGTTGGTGGAGTATCATTGATAGTGGTTGATTCTTGGCTCATCTCTGTTAATAGTGTTTTCAATGGTTTTGATTATCGACATCTAGTCACTGCATTGTTATTATAACAATTGAGTCTATAGCTCAGCATGGTTAATTGGTTGATTCGAGAAGTGAAATGGGCATACAGTCACTGCCTCTTGTGTTGTAACAGTAGGATTGTTAACTCAACATTGTTTTATGGTTGATCAGGAGTATGCCTCTTTGCTTTATGCACTGGGTTGTGTATTTCCTACAACATGATATAGGTTGAAATGATGGTTGTTGTTACTGTGTGTTTTAATTTCCAATCGGATTATTGCAATTTAAAACTGTGATATTTGTGACTTGGTTGTCTACTATATATGTTTTATGGATATCGTGCATCGTATCAGAGATGGGAAAGGGTTTTATAACAATATGTTTTCATTACAATTTAAATGTTAAATTGATTAAAGGAATGGAATCGGGCACGATTTTTAAGGAGCTTGTGTCTGTGTTTGATTTGAAGAATTTATTTGTAGATAGTGGTTGATGGTTTGGATGCTGAACATAGTCAATGCAAATGACTGTGTGTTCATTAGAATTTTGTTTTAATATTAAATGGAAAAAATGAAAGGAAACATGATTCTTTATATAGGTTGTTTGGAAAGCATATTATTTTGAGTATGATGGCACTGTATAATTGAAAGTGTTAAGGATTTAAAAGTGAACAGTGAACAAGTTTAACACACAAAAATGGCTAAATTATACACACAATAATTGTTAATTGAACACAGTACTTGGTTAGTGTTGGTTCGTTGCATTGAATACAAAATGGTTTTATGGATTACTTAATTAATCTTATGAACAATATCCGCTCTTTTCCCCTATCATTATTTCACTTTTCGCTAATTACAATCCCCTCGCCTTCCCATATTCATTACTCACTCCATGTTCCTAAAACTTAATTACAGTTAAGAGGAGCTCTGTATTGTGACAGTTTAAGATCACAGGGATGGATTACAATGATGTGTTATTTGGTTTACATTTCAATTGATTGTTGTTGTATGTGAGTAGTAACCATGTCTTTTCCCCCCTTCATTTTAAAATTTTTCACTCAATACAAACCCATCGCATATCCCAGAACCTTGTTTCACTCCCTACTCATTGACAACAGTTAAACAATTTGTATGGATTGGATTGGATGAGTCTGATATGTTGCTAAGCCAAAATTTGTTTCACATTTTAAAGGAGTTGTCATGTATGGCTGTTAAAGAAACTATTTGCTAATCAATCATGCATACATGAATGAGATTTTTCAGCCGAGGTAGCCATGGCAGAGGTAACTAAGGAAGAAGTAATTGGAACAAGGGCCCTAGGAGGCCAAGATTATCCATTCACTTTGATGCTGAATCACAAGAGTTAGGCCAGCTATTTCAGGCTAGGTTTTTCAATTTGATTGGGCAAGGAGTGTCCAACCTAGGCCTAAAAGGCCTCCCTTCCAAGCTCCATAAGCCCATGGTATTCCCGTGCCCCCTCATGTCTCATTACAACCCAAGGTTCCCAAAAACAATGGATGGCAAGAGATTGTCCACCTGACAATCTCCCAACATCGTGGCTGTCCCAATTTGTCCTTACCTTCTCCCCCACCTATCAATCAAGTTGTCCAAGTTGCCCCTGCCCACTCACCAATTTAGTCTTCCCATGAGAGTAAAAGGTTGAAAATTGAGGCCCACCATGCATGTGACAAAGGAAAATCTACTGCTGTCCCTTCCTCACCCTCCAATGGATCTGATAGATCTGTGTCCTCTCGGATTCATTTGAGGGATGATTACTCTCATGTGATCAACGAGATTAGACCTAAAGGCTCAGCACAACCAAAGGCAAATTGAAAGAGATCAAAAGGTGACAACAACAACAAGGTAAGGATTGCATCTCAGAGTGGGAAATATAGATTTTAAGTTTTTATTATTTATTTATTGTTGAGAACAATTGACTTCAGAAATTTTGGGACAACATGTTATTTTTGGATATATGAGTATTATATTTTGGAAATAATTTCAAATATCATTGAGATAAATTGTCAAATATGAATGTGATGATGGGAGTCACAAGGAGGGATGATTTTTTAATTAACTAAGTTGTGTTATGATTGTTAAAAGCTAAAGGGAGTCACAAGGGGTCCTACCTACTAGTTATTATTTATTTAAAACCCTTATTATGATTTATTACTTTTCCCCTAACTAAAAAGTTGGTTGAGTTTTTAGTTAACTTAATTAATGAAGTAGTTCAACTACTTCAACCAATTCTAATTTGGTTAAAGGCAAAAGGAAAGGGAGGAACAAGAGGAGAATAGAAGGAGAAGCATACTAAGGTTTGATCTTGTGTTTTTGTTGAGATAGTTCAGTTTTCATTCATTCCTTAATTCATTTGAAGCCTAATTCTTTTTTATGATAGCAGGGTCTTATTGTAGACAACAATATTCAAGGCTGAATTACATGTTTCAGACACTTGTTTTTTCAGAGGTGTTGATCTATCTTTGATAGTCTGTGTAGACTTGTCTGTTTGTGAATTAGTTTTCATGACTGACAAAGGCTATTGTGCAGAGTCTAGTGGGCAACAATATGTGACAAGTTGATCCAAATTTTCGAGTTTAGTTTTTTGGTTTTTTGTCAGAAGTCCTTTTGTATGTTTCATTGGGGATGTCTAAGTTTGACTTTGGTCCAAAACTTCCTCAAGGAATTTTGTAAAAAGAACGATTCTTTGATGAATTGGAATGAAATAAAGTATTTATTTATGTCTCATATGTGTTGATCATTGACTTGGTGTCTTTACTTCTGTCTCTATATTTATTTCAGCACCTGATATGTTCAGAAAATTAGATAAAAAAATGATTTTTCCAGCAAGCTTTTATTTATAAAAAACAAGCCTAAGCACTTTTAATCAATACTTGTGAGTTAGGATATTAATTTTGTTGGCTATAAACATAGGGTGATATTCCCGTCTATCTTGCTTTAGCCAAGCAAGATCTAAAAATGTTTGAGTAAGATTATTTCATATCTTTTCCTCAACAAGGGTGACCTGCTGTTGAGAGTTTATGAGCAACAAAGTCTATGGATAGGAGGAACGTATGATTTCTGTGCGTAGTTGGTGATTTACATTAAAATATAAGTGTCCTTTTATGTGTTTACATGTTATTACTATGTGCATTATTTTGCTGAGTAATGTATATACATTTATGCCAATTCTATATGCTTAAATGTATATGTTTATGCATGAATTGGTATACTGTTTTCATTTCATATATTGTATTAATATTTAGGGAATATTATGTTATTTGAACGACATCAGAGCTAAGAATAGAGGTAACGAGACTCAACGAGGTGGTTGGGTTTGTTACAAAGCTGTAGGAGGCAAAAATTTAAAGAAATTTGAAAATGAAGTTGTGATAGAAGTTGATTTTTTTGTGTGGCGTGGCCTAGCCTAGGTGGTTGGGGATGCTAAAAAGTGGTATAATAGCCACAAGTTCAATATTGAGCCTTTATGGGCCAGCTAGCAAAATGTCAGAGATATAAGTTGCAAAAATTTAAATTTGCAGAGAATGTCTCTGATATGTTTGACAAAAGTATTCCTATGGAATCGATGAAGAATTCATGGGGAATTTAAGAAATTTAGCACCAGGGATTAAAAATACCCAATTCTAAATCTCTTATTGGGCATTTTGGCTTGTAATTGAGTGAAATTCAGAAATTACAGAGTACCCCAGGTGAAATTGGGCAAAAGCCCCAATTTTGCAGTGGAAATCCATTGGAAATTCAATGAGGAAGAGTTGATTTTCATGTACAAGGGTTGAATAGACATTTACAGGGCCATAATTGGCGTTATTAAGCTTGATTTTGGAACTACAATGGCGACCAAGCCAAGAATTTTGAAGTTGGGTGTTTTAAAAAAATTGATAATTTGAAAAAAATTGGAAAAAAATTCTATATTTTTTCATATGGTGACGTCAGCAGGATGTGGAGGCCACATGTCAATTGACATGGAAAAAGGATGACATGTATTTCCATGGTGGCAGGTGGCAAGTGATGTGGAGCCTTGGTGGTAGGGTGCCTACCTATCCTACGAAACCTTGACTCCAGACCCACGGTGAGAGTTGTCGATCGAAAGGAGAGGGTCGAGAGTATATGAAGAAATAAGGAAAAGAGCACGAACCCATGGACCCATGGTGAAGTTTCCAAATCTGACTAAGTTTCAATACTTCTTGGTGTGAAAAGTATGGTGGAGAAGAAGTGTAACATTCCGTGGATCATGATATATTTTGAGAATTGTCTAAGTATCAAGACACCGCAAAGCACATCAAAATCTCAATATTTGACTAAGTATAATGTGTTGACAGTTTGGTTGTCATTGATGTCAACCTTTATAGATAGGTGAAGTATCATTGATTGATTGGTTTGAGAAGCATTGTCAATATTGGACATAATGTTATGAAGATGACTTGAATGTCAAGCATTGTCAATATTGGACAAAATGTTATGAAGTTGACTTGAATATCAATAGAAATATATTATTGACTAATATATTGTATGATCTTGATGCACTCATCCTATATTGTATGAGGTTGATGAAATCACCCTAATGAAAATATGGTTTATGGTGGATTGTGTCATTAAAATCCATGCACAAAAAGAAACTATGAAGAAATTGTCCACATAAAAAGGGTAAATGGAGAATCCAATATGGATGCATACAAATCACAAATAACAATGTTGGACATGGTGTTATAGTGTTGGCATTGATGTCAAATAAGATTAGTATGGGAATCAGTATAGTCACATAGTCAATAAGTCTGGTATAAACATCTTAGCAAGAAGTTGAAGTTGAATAAGTTGAAAAAGTCGAAGGTCGAAGTCAAAGAAATCGGGGGTCAAAATCGAAGAGGTCAAACAAGGCGAAGGTCTAAGTTGGATAAGTAGAAGAATTCAAAATCGAAGAAGTCAAAAATCGAAGCCAAAGTCAAAAGTGAAGCAAGTCGGGACGACCAAAGTCGAATTACACAAGTTGGTTTTTGTCTAAGTCAAGGCGGTCCGAGTAGAAGTGAAGTAAATTACCCTAAAGGTCGAAGTCGAAATAAAATTGAGTCGGGAAATTCAAGTTGGCCAAAGAAGGTCGGGACGACCAAAGTCGAATCTCTCAAGTTGGTTTTCTTCTTAGTCAAGTCGGTCCAAGAATTAAGTAACCTAAAGGTTGAAGTCGAAGAAAAATTAAATTGGGAAATACAATTAGGTCTAGGATAAAGCAAGTTGGGTGGATTGGAATCAAAATACTCAAGTCAAAATTTCTTCTAGTTGAGTCAACCATAAATATGTTTTTCGGTCGAATGAGGAAGAAAATATGAAAAAGGGTGAAGACCAAGTCAAATCTTTAGTGACTAGTAGTTGAGATGGAACTGATTTTAATATCTACCATCAAGTAAAATATTTAGAAGTTGAGTTTAAATAGTCACCAACAAAGGAGATATGTGGAGGTCGATTTAGACATTCATGAAAAAGTAAAATGTACTGAAGTTGATCTAGCATCCGATGACGAAAAAAAATATGGGAAAGTTTCTTTCAAAGAACCACATGTACCGGCCACCTCACACATGTTCTGGGGAAAATTCTTGTATATCGACTAATTTGGCATGTTCTACACAAAACCCATGTCATAGAATTGTAAAATTCATTTCCAACACTCGAAAATCTTCATACGAAATACATGTCTAATTTTGTGTACGGAAATCAATTAATGAAATCACCATTTGTGTTAATTAAATGAAGGAGTGCAATGTTTCATTACTAAAATACACAATGGTTCATCCTTATACCTTTTGGAAAGTATATAAGAAGACTAACAAGGTGAAAGGAAAGTGTCTCTGTGGTCTACATCAAAAGATCAGAAACAAGTGCAGAGTCCAAGGAAGAAAGTCGAAGATACTTATGAAGTGAGGGTGGAAGGGTGGAGCAAGGAAGGACTAATGTACTTTATTGATTAAAGTTTGAAGACAAGAAGTTGGTGCTTCCTAATGTTGGTACCCTAAACAAGGGAGTTGGTGTTTCCTATGGTTGGTGCCCTAAAACAAGGGAGTTGGTGCTTCCTAGGGTTGGTGCCCTAAAACAAGGGAGTTGGTGCTTCCTAGGGTTGAAGCCTTGAACAAGGAGATTGGTGTCTCCCAATCATTATTGTAACTTGTATTATTGTATTGATTTTATATTCAAGTTTATTGTTGTTGATCAATTGTTGTTAATAAGTTAAAATTATTAAAAGTTTAAATAATTAACCAATACTGATTCACCCCCCCCACCCTCAGTATTGACCAAGTTTCCAACATAATGGATTGGTCAGACAGATGGATCACGATGATTTTCAAATGATTCAGGATAGTAGCTTACACTCACAGTGAAATGTGAACAAAAAAATTGTCTAATTATGGAAACATACAAGGGAGGATTTGTGAGATACTTAACACATTAGTGGGTTGTATTGGGTGAAAAATAAAGGCGATAGAACTTGAGAGTCAATTTCGTAGGTCATGGAAAAGTAACAAGAATAGAGAATGAGTTATGAACCTGTGACAACTTAAGAAAAGTTTCTAAGTATGGGTGAAATATTTTGACGTCTGAGATTAAGTCCGAAGGGACGATAAGACGATCACTGAGCATTGAGGCTATGTTGCATGGGATATTGGATATCCTTCCTGAATGATACTTCTTTCCTTGCCTACGCCATCGACAACTTTTCGCTTAAGAATAAAAATTGAGCATGAGAACAGTGGTGGAAAGATCATGGACAAAGGAGTCCATGTATTCACCCAAAAATGTAAATGGCACATTAAGATTCACAAGAAATTAGAAGTAATATTTTTGGTGCAATTAAAGAGAAGAATGATGCATAAAGTGATGGATTTGTTAAATTATTGTAGTCTCACAAATATTGTTGCATGCACATTTTTCATAACGAAGGGAACAAATAGAACCAAAGGCATGGAGGATGCACAAAGATTAGAGACCAAAGACATGGATGATTCAACAGAGAGATTAGAGACCAAAGGCATGGACGATGCACAAAGAACTTACACATATGAATATGAAGTTAGAGGATTTGGTATGAGCATGGTTAATGTAGAGACAAAATCCAATGGGTATGGAGAAGGAAAAAGATGAAAGAATGAATTTAGTGGAGACTATTAAGAGTCTACAAAGAGATGTGAAAATTCATAAGGCTAACAATATGAGACTTATGAAAGCCAAATAGCAACAAGATGGCTTCAATATCATGATGTTGCAGAGCTTGGATAAAATAGAGAGGAAAATGGATAGTGATACATAATCAAGTAAGTCAAGGAGTCATATATCTCATGCCAATAGGGAAGAATTGAGAAGTGTTGGTAGACATCATCATCACTCACCAAGTGTTAAGTACCTGAATAGATCTAAACAAGAATAGAACAAAACATTCACCAAAATATGAACACAAGAATATAGAGAAAACCCTTGAGGTAGGGTAACACCATATATTAATCCTTAAGGAAGGATAATACTCCTCAAACAATTCTTTATACATTCACAATAGTCTTCACTCCATTTTATTACATTTCTTACACTTCTTTATATAGCTCTCTCTATCTCCTATGAACCTTCTAGAGAGATTTATCACATTTATTACATCTAACTACCATAGTGGGGCTTTATTAATATAGTGGACCTAGTCCACCTTACATTGAATGACCACATTCTCATATATTAAATGAATTCCACTAATAACACATAACTACATTCCCATTGGGTACCTCCCTAGGTACCCCATATTACCTCCCTAGGTATACTACATTCCATCCCCCTTCACATGTTTCATCCTCGAAACATGAGAAGAAACCATACAATATGACCAGATAAGAAATGTAGCCAACTGGTACCAAGTACGACCATCCATCCATCCCAATGGAAGTCAAACATGATGTCTATCTGCTGCCTTTCCACCCTGATCTTTCTTTGCATCATGTCGGGGTTGCCATGGGATTGTTTCTGTAGCTTGAGCTCTTCCATTAGTGCCGGTAGTTCTCCATGAACTTATTGATCGGTTTCCTGTCTGGTGCACTGCTGGTGCATAAATGTGTTGATGCACACACCCTTTCCTTGATGAATGTTGTGCCTCTATATGACGTGGATGGCGATATACAACATCTGTAGGTATTTGTTCTTTTTTCTTCAAATCTACAACACTTTGTGCCTTTGAGTCAATGACCTCCTTAGATTCTTGATTATGTGCTTCCTATAGTTTTGCTTCATCTCCTTCTGTAGACTCTGCCTCTGATTCAACTTCAGACTCAACAATAACTCTTTGCTAGCTTCCATGGCCCCATCTTTCTTACTAAGAGACACATCTTGCAATGTAATTTTCTTTTTCTTGTACCAAAGCTTTAGAAACTTTTTTTTCACATTAATATTAATGGTACCCACTGATTTTATCCAAGGATATCCCAAAACAATGTCTTCATCACCCATATCTAGAGACTCAAAATCTGAATGCAACACATTAATCCATACTGAGCTTCAAATCTTTAAAAAGTTTAACATTTTCACCTGTAACCTGTGTGCTTTGAATATTCTTTTTCTTCCCTACAAAAATTCTGCAAAAAGAGAAAAAAATCTTCCCTTCTTTGGCCAAGGAAAGTGCTATGATACCAATTGTTAAGTTCCAAAATAGATCTGAAGACAAATCTCAAAATAACCAAGAATATCAACAAGAATAGACCAAACCATTCACCAAAATATGAACAGAAGAATATAAAGAAAACCCTTTAGGTAGGGTAACACCATATATTAATCCTTAAGGAAGGATACCACTCCTCAAGCAATGCTTGATACATTCACAATATTCTTCACTCTATTTCATTACATTGCTTACACTTATTTATATAGCTCTCTTTATCTCCTAGGAACCTTCTAGAGAGATTTCTCACATTTATTACATCTAACTACCATAGTGGGCCTTTATTAATATAGTGGACCTAGTCCACCTTACATTGATTGACCACATTCTCATATATTAAATGAATTCCATTAATAACACATAACTACATTTCCATTGGGTACCTCCCTACGTATACTACACCAAGGGACTCAATTAGAAGGGCATACAACATTCCGAGTACATCTCCTGTCAGGAAGCATAAGAGGAGGTATGGGGTGGATGAAATTTGAGGAGAAATGAATAATATTAAACCTCCTACCTTTGATGGTGAGCACAAAAGAATGAATATGAATAAACTTGGCTGTTGGGGATGAGGATATACTTTCAGTTGCACAATTATTCCTCCCAAGCACAAGGGATAATTTCCATTTACCAGCTGAAGGGAAAAGCATCAATGTGGTGGGACCAACTTGTGCAAGTACAACACATTGATAAGAAGAATATCACTTGGAAGTAGTTAAAGAAGTACTTCCAGAAGAAATACTTGACCAAACATTATTATGATAGGAAGATGAAGGAGTTATTTGAACTCAAGCTTGGGAGTATGACCATGGATGAGTACGAAAGGAGATTTTTATAACTGTTAAAGTATGTTGATTTCATCAAATATGAGCAGGTCAAGATTCAAAGGTTTTTGAGTGGGATGCCATCAATATTCAGTGACAAGATACAATATGATAAATCGAAGACTTTGGATGAAGAAATAAGGAGGGCCAAGTGCCTCTATGATCAACATAGAAGAAGACCAAACTTCCACAAGGATTGGGAGGATAAGAAGAAGGGTAAGATGGAGCAAAGGAAGAAGGGGAACAAGCCACCATTCTTTAGAAATAATTCTCAAGGGCATCCAACTCAAAATGAGTCCATAATTTTAGAAATATCGAGGAAAAAACCAAGGTAGAAGCCTATGAAATGTTGGGGTTGTGAGGGAGATCATATGTACCGATATTTCCCTAATAGAGGTGAAAAATTGAGGACTGTTCACAATGTACATCAGGCTGATACAATTGTGGACATGAGGAGAAGCATGCCAATGATCTATGTAGCCCTGGATAACAAGCGAGCTAAATTTCAATCTCACATGATTGAAGTGGAAGGTAAGATCAATGATCAACCTATTGTTATTTTAATTGATTTAGGAGCTATTCATAGTTATATATATATATTAAGTTGGTGGAATCATTCCATTTGACAAGAAACAATATTGGTAAATATTGGCCGGTTCAGTTAGATACAAGAGCTAAAACAAGAATTAATGAGATATTCAAGGATTGTCTAATGGACATGAATTGGGTGAGTACCAAGGCATATTTGAATATCATACCTTTGGGTTCATATGATTGCCTAATTGGTATGGATTGGTTGGACAAGCATCATTGAGATGAACAAATTTCGCTCACACAAGAATTATCCAAAATACTTGGAATATAACAAAGTAATCCATATAGGACTGTAAATAATATATGAATAGATAAGATAATAATAAGATATAAGATATTTACAAATGAGAATGAGGGCTCGTTAATATACCCACATAGGGGTGCCCTTAACCAGTAGTGATGTCCTTTGAGACATGACCTTTCATTAATAATAATAATAATTATTTATTAATTAATTATTATGTTATGAATATCTATTTATGTATATTTATGTTCATAACAATCATGATGTCCTAGATTGTTATAACAAAGAATTTACTTTCTTGGATGAGGAAGGGAACTTGAGGATAGTTCAAGATATTCTAAGGTTAGTAACTATCAGAGAAGTTTTATCCTTACAGCTAAAGAAAAGCTTCAGGAAAGGATGTCAACTCTTTGCAGTGCATACAAATGAGGCACATAAGGATAAAGTGCCAAGCATTGAAGACTATGCAGTCTTGAAAGAGTTTGAGGATGTATTTAGAGAGATACCAAGGTTGCCACCAAAAACAGATATTGACTTCTATATTAATTTTATGCCTAGAGAAGCACCAATATCCAAGACTCCTTATAGGATGAGCACACTAGAGTTGAAGGAATTATAGATGCAAATTGAAGAGTTGTTAAAGAAAGGGTATATACACCCAAGTGTGTCACCTTGGGGTACCCCAATATTATTTTTTAAGAAGAAATATGTTACCTTGAGGTTATGCATTGACTTCAGGCATCCAAATAAGGTGTCTGTGAAGAATAAGTATCATTTTCCAAGGATAGATGATATTTTTGATCAACTTAAAGATGCAAAGATATTATCGAAGATTGAACTCAGGTTAGGCTACCATTAGGTGAGGATTAAAGAAGAATATATCATCAAGAAAACATTTAGAACAAGGTATGGGCATTATGAGTTTACATTGGTGCAATTTAGGTTGTCAAATGCACCAACTGTCTTTATGTGTTTGATGGATGGTATTTTCAGAAATTACTTGGATAAGTTTGTCATTGTCTTCTTAGATGACATTCTTATCTACTCTAATTCTGAAGAAGAACATGAGCAGTACTTGAGGATGGTGCTACAAGTATTGAGGGATCATCAACTGTATGCAAAATTGAGCAAGCGCTCCTTTTATCAGAGATAGATATGTTATTTGGGCCATATCATTTTGGAGAAAGGAATAATAGTGGATCTTGAGAAGATAAAATCCATTGAGGGATGACCAGTACCAAGGAATGTCTCAAAGGTGAGGACATACATGGGGCTTGTAGGTTAATATAGAATATTTATTGAAGGTTTTTCAAGGTTTTCTCATCCAATCACATATTTTCAAAATAAGGGTGTGAGAATTGAATGGACCCCTGATTGTGAAATAAGTTTTCAACACTTGAAGAATTTATTGACAAGTGCACCAATTTTAAGGATTGTTGATCCCAATGAACATTTTTTTATGTTCATGGATGCATGCAAGGAAGGACTTGGTGGAGTCCTTAGTCAAAATGGGCATGTGATATACTATGAATCAAGGAATTTAAAAGAGCACGAGAGACACTTTGCTACTCATGATTTAGAATTGGCAGCCATAGTGCATACATTGAAGATGTAGAGGCACTACCTCATGGGAAAAATATTCGAGTTGAGGACAAACCATAGCGGTCTGAAATATTTGTTTGTACAACCAACTTTTAATTCTAGACAAAGTAGATGATTGGAATTCGTCAGTGAATATGACTTTGATATTAATCATATCAAAGGTAAGGAGAACAAGGTGGTTGATGCAATCAAAATAAGGGTGCATGAGATGCATGCTAAAACTATTAGCATGTACACATATGATTTAAAAGAGAGAATTTTTGAAGCCGCAAAATCAGATCAACACTATATATGGAAACAATAAAAAACTTACAACAAGGTAATAGTCAACATACAATTCCATATTATGAGCTAAGGGAGGATGAAATCCTCTTGTACAAAAGAAAATTTTATGTGCCTAATTATCTGGAGTTGAAAAATATGGTGCTGAGAGAGATGCATAATGTGCCTTATGCTGGGAACCCAGGTTACCAGAAAACTATTGCAACTGTCAAGAGCCAATATTTTTGGCTAGGTATGAAGAAATAGGTGGTTGATTATATAGCTAGATGTCTTGAATGTCATAAAGTAAACGCTGAGAACATACATCGAATTGGTTTTCTACAACCATTTCCCATTCCTGATTGGAAATGGGAAGTTGTAACAATTGATTTCATCACTAAGTTTTCGAGAACAGTAAAGAAACATGAATCCATCATGTTGGTGGTAGACAAGCTCACTAAAGCTACTCATTTTATTCCAGTGAAGCTAACTCACAAGGAAACTAACATTGCAGATATCTATACGAGGGAAATTGATAGGATGCATGGTGTGCCTAAGGAAATTGTTTCAGACATAGATCCCAAGTTTACATCAAACTTTCAAAAGGGATTTTTCAAAGTATTTGGGACAAATCTGAACTTTAGCACAACCTATCGTCTTGAGTCGGATGGGAAAACAAAGAAGGTCAATCAAGTGATTGAATATATGCTAAGGATGTATGTGATGGATAAAACATCAAAATGGGAGGATTACCTACACTTAGTTGAGTTTACTTATAATAATGGGTATGAAACATCTTTGAAGATGAGCCCATTCGAAGTAATAAATGGAAAAAAGTGAAATACATCCATGGGTTGGGATAACCCAACAAACAGAGCAGTGGTTGGACTAGAGTTACTCAAGGAAATGGAAGAAAAAATGGTAAATGTAAAGTAGAACTTAAAGGCTGCCCAAGACAAGTAGAAAATATATGCAAATAAGGCTAGAACTTACATAGAGTTTAAAGTGGGGGACCATGTATTTCTAAAAGTGAAGGCCAAGAGAAGTTCCTTAAATTTTGGGAAAATTTCAAAGCTTGCAACAAGATATTGTGGACCCTTTAAAATACTGGAGATTATTGGTCTTGTTGCATACATGCTTGCACTTCCTGCATCCATGTGAATTCATAATTTTTTCCATGTGTGTTTTCTTAAAAAGTATGTACTTGATGCTAATAATGTAATTGATTGGAATGTGATTAAGGTGGAGCAATAAGGAGACTTCCGAGTTCAATTAGTGTGCATGTTGGATCAGAAAGTCAAGCTTCTCTAGAATCGAGCAATAGGATTGGTAAAGGTCTAGTGGACTTGTTACGGTCCTAAAGATGCAACCCGAGAGCATGAAGATGCCATGCAGGAGGAGTACCCACATATTTTTGAAGATTTTAGTTGTACATGTGTATAAAATGTACTAAGGACAATGCATAAATAAGGGGGAGGGGAATGTAATACCCCTAAGCCAAAACCCAATCTAAAATGTACATATAGGCTGGTGAGATAGGTTATTTTGGGCCAGAGTGCCTTTGTAAATATGTTTGAGGCCAGAGTGCCTATGTGATTCTCGGGCTGAAGATCCTATATGATAAAAGGCCAAAAATCCTATGATTGTAATAGGTAATCATGCTCAGACTATTAATAAAATAAATCATTGTTGTAGACCAATCAGACAAAAGAGTATGGGGGGATAAAATTCCACTAGAAGGGGAAATGGGGGCTAAGAGTCTAGGAAGGGGGGGCTAAGCTAAGGGAATATTATATTAATATTTCCTAAAGTCTAAGTTATGATATATCTTATCCTAAGTTCCTAAAGTGGAGAAACATATATCTAAGTGGGGCTCATGCAGTTCCCATCATGATTGGGGTGTTCTA
The DNA here is from genome assembly GCA_010110895.2 of Picea sitchensis. Lineage (NCBI taxonomy): Eukaryota > Viridiplantae > Streptophyta > Pinopsida > Pinales > Pinaceae > Picea > Picea sitchensis. The sequence continues at coordinate 38,407 of SNQJ01S0011251.1, read as the reverse complement.
CCCAGTTTAATTTCATTTAAGCTCATTTAGTTACTACCGTTTCCTTCTAGCTAGAATAAGATATATTGAAGTAGATTAGTTTTCCTTTATGCATTTAGATAGTCTTCATCTACATCTTTGGTTTGCATACACATCCATCCTTTCATTGTCATAACCAATAATGGCAGTCAGGATAGAATCCGGATGGGTCTCCTAAACCAAATGGTGCATAGTCTAATTGTGACCGTATACTGGGGAGTACCCCTTAATGCTGCAGGGAATTTCCATCCCGTCAACATAATTGGCGCTAGAAGGAGGGCATGAAATTGTATGGCTTACATAAACACATTGCATACACACGACTAGTCCTCCAAAAATATCCTTGTTTAAAATATTTTTCCTCATATAATTTTAGAACATGACATTACCTTTGAAGACATAAAACCTATATTTGGAAGTGATACTAGCATCCCCTAAAATCAAACAAAAAATTGGTTTCCTGTACCCTACGAAGAGTTTACTGAAACTCGTCGTATTACCCGTGCATACGCCAAATTACTTGGTAAACTACCAACAACCCGGGGAATCCCAAGGAGAGGAACTACTTGTGTGAGACAACCCAGTAATAGGACTAATATTCTTGTCGACCCTATAGAATATATGATTGAAACTTATTTCCAGAAATTACTCGTGCCCTTGAATTAGATCCCTCCTACCCCTCTCGAATCCGAGCATAACTTCGATGGTAAAAACACATAAATCAATATGGGTGAACGCGAATATTGAAGAGTAGTGATTCTGCCATGGTATTTAGAAGGTGCTCTGAATTTAGCATAACCTTTACATGAAATTCCCATAAAATCTTAAAAAATCCTTCCAAAATTTGATCTAGACAAACCCTGTTCACCAAAATATCACATTAAGAATTTATTTCTAGCTACCCACCTCCTCTCTGTTCACTATGAAGATGTGGTTTGTAGAATTTTTCTTTACACCTTCATTGGAAAAACATCAATATGGTATTTTAACCTCCCACTCGGTTCCATAACCAGTTGGGAAGACTTTGAAAAGGCCTTTATTAGAAAGTTCGGAGAAGCAAAAACTCTTGCATCTTTATAAAAACTGTTAGGAGATATAAAGACAGAAAAGAAAGAGAAAGTGAAGTACTTCAATCAATATTTTTCTACGGTCCTAAATAAGTTTTATGTCGAGACCGCTCCCCTAGAATCCTTAGCCATCGAATATTACACTTCGGCTCTAATTCCTCCCATAGGCATGTTTGCTAAACGAGATGGTAAAGAAACCTTAGGTGAAATTTTGAAGAAGCCAAAGCTGTTGAAAAGGAATTGTCATCTTATGACAGTCACTCATAATCTAAAGAGATTAGGTCAGCTAGAAATAAGCCTTTATTACTTACGAAACCTCCTGAGAAAGACCCTAAAGATCTGGACAATGTGGTTAAACTGGTCAAGAAGTTGTCAAATGAAGTTGTCGATCTTAAGAAGAATGTTGGCAAAGGATCATCAAGGCCTAGAAATTTCCACCTTTTCTTCAAAAGAAATGAGAACCCACCTAAGCCACCAGAAATCCCACAACTTATGCTAAATATAGACATCTTTGGTAGGGATAACTTCTTATCATACCACTAGCAATATCACTCCAAAAAAACATGTCCTCAATGGGTAAACTTAATGAACTTGGTCATCAACTAGATGTTATATCAACAAAGTTTGAATTCTTTATTTTTATTTCAACCCTAGGTATTCTCTGATACCACGTTGAAAAATTATTACTCCAACACCTAGGTACTTTGTTATCCAGTGTTTTCCTTACTACAATAAGATTATGCGCTCACAAAAAATAAATACACTATTGAAATATTCAACTCAATATCATGCAACAAAAGCATAAAATATGAAACCAAATCAAGCACATATGAACACCAGAATTTTTGGGTAAATACCCCTGGAAAAACTCCGAAGGGAAAACCAGTGTTGAGAATGATTTTATTATGATAAAATCATAGCTCTCATAACATGCATAATGGCCCACTGAGAGAAATACAACTGCAGACTAACCTAGAAAGGTATGACCTGATGTACAACCAATTCTAACATGCTTTTCTATAAATCCACGACTTTCCCTTCTATGACCCACAAATATCTGCATCTTTCCCCAGTGTGACCCGCGAATGTCTGTGATCTTCTCCACTGTGACCCGTGGATGTGTACATAAAACCTGTACGGAAAGCTATGTNATGCAACAAAAGCATAAAATATGAAACCAAATCAAGCACATATGAACACCAGAATTTTTGGGTAAATACCCCTGGAAAAACTCCGAAGGGAAAACCAGTGTTGAGAATTATTTTATTATGATAAAATCATAGCTCTCATAACATGCATAATGGCCCACTGAGAGAAATACAACTGCAGACTAACCTAGAAAGGTATGACCTGATGTACAACCAATTCTGACATGCTTTTCTATAAATCCACGACTTTCCCTTCTATGACCCACAAATATCTGCATCTTTCCCCAGTGTGACCCGCGAATGTCTGTGATCTTCTCCACTGTGACCCGTGGATGTGTACATAAAACCTGTACGGAAAGCTATGTACGCTCCAACACTCTACTGTGTCTTTCTTCTTATAAAACCCACCTGCATATGCCTATGTTCTCTCTTCTCCTTGACCTGTATGATCTCTAGATGAAAGTCCTTCTTTACCTATCCAAGATCTTGAACCACAGTCCTTCATGATCCAATACTCCGTGTGTCGACTCTCTCAACACAACTCTTGTTAAGTGTCATCCTTGTTCCTCTTGAATCACCATCCTTCGTGATCCAAGCACTCAAGCAGAGGGCCTTCTCTACTTCTGAGTGTGACCTTGGAGACTCCACACTAGAAAAGGTCCTCCTTTTCTATTTGTGTGATTTTTTCCCTCCTTCTCTTAGACTTGATTTTATAAGCATGAGTTACAATCTATTTATAATCTCAAAAGTGATCTACAATTGAGATTACTTCTCACACTCACTTTTACATTTAGATTACATGCTTCATGCTAAGTACTTTTAGCATGTTTCATAAATAACTCAATTTACATAATTAATTAATAAAATCAATTTAATTTTATAATTCATTTAACTAAAGTGATTTCAAGAGTAGAAGGCTTTGGATGATTTCCACATGTCTAGACACATAGACATGTGTGGAAATACCTATATGATGCTACCACTAACATCAACATTCCCTCTTAGCAAGGAAGGAATTTTCTGAAGAGCCATGTGGAACTGGTTCTGCCTTCGACTTTGGAATAATGTTATACACATAATCCTGCATACTGGAATTCCTTCAACCCTACTGGTTAGTTGCTCCCTAAATATTGGAAGTATTGGAATCGATGATGCTACATATTAATGCCACAAAGTTTGAAACCTTCATTGAAGGTCTTCTCTCCCTCAATGTGCTCCTAGAATCCTCCAGCTCCCGAGCATCCATCAATTTCATCTCGTACCAACTCTATCTCCTGAAAGAACTGGAAGGTGCTAACTCCCTCTTCTCATCTGAAGGCTTACTCCCCACATTGGAAGTCTATGAACTCTGCTCATCCTTCGACTGCTCACCCTTCCGAGCCTCCTTCTCCTCATTCTTTGTCACTGACATCCATCCCTGATCCAATATCCCATTGTATCCTCTTACAGGATGGCTCTACAACCTGTATAACCTACCCTCTTTGACACCAATTGTCACTTTTGTGTCAGGGCTAACTCCTTCTAAACATACAAGTAGTTTCCCTCTCTGAAAAGTAACTGAAAAACCCATGTCCTCCAAAAATGGAAACTAAGAGGAAGTTGTTCTTCAGTTATGGTACATAAAGCACATATTGGGCCTCTAACAAAGCTCCTGACTCAATTTAGAACATGATAGTTCCAATCCCCTTCATTGCATATTTGGCATCATCATGAAGCTCCACATGGGTCCTTGAGTCCTCTATCATAATGTTGAATAGCTCTTATGCTTCTAGCTCTAGTTGATTTTATTAAAATAAAATATTGGGCTCTCTTCCTGGGATAATGATCCACCTGAGGAATAATACAATGCAACAAATAGCCTACCTCAATATGAGTCCTTCGATCTTGCTGGCTGCTATCTCCTTTGCTGCCCCTATGCTCCTTTATTCAAACCCTACGCTACACACTTGGATGAAAGTCCTTCTCCATCCAATTCAATGAGATATCCTATCTCACTTTGTGTGTATTATCTGTCCAATGAGAAACAAAAAATACTTTGAACCAAGAACCTCTACTACTGTTGTATGACCCTATACCTGCAACTGCTCTACTACCACCCTGCCAACTTCTCGTCTCCTTTGGAATGAATAGATCTCTAGGTTAAATTTCTTCTTCACCCCGTGCTAATATCTCTGTGAGAAAAAGTAAGTCTTTGCTCTATCTATGAGTTCTCATGTGACTCATATCTCTAGATGGAAGTCCTTCTCCACCTATCTGAGATATCCTTGTTGACTTCCTTATTACGATGAAAATCTCTCTATGGCTAGGGTAAACCACAACAGACGGAAATGACTGCAGAAATCAACTCTCTTCTCAAGTATGCTATGAAAAAAAATATGCTAGCAAGACAATATAAAATGCCTACCTCGTCCAGACGTTCGATGAAGTCCACCATTGAGCACTTGACCCAAAGCAATACACCTACAACTAGTCCTCAACAACTAAGAAAAACAAGCATATGGTGATATTATATAATGTTAACACATTCAATAGCATAATCCATTAATAAACATGAAAAATACACCCATGGAATAATAATTCAATATATTTGCAAGATATCAATTGGACGAGAAAAGAGTATTTCTATTAATATATGACCAGCATAAGTGAAAATGTTACAGACTTCTATGTCGACACGGTTCGAAATCGAGAAACTAAGTTCCTTCCAGCTGGGCCTCCACCACTTCAATCCTCCACCAAAGGCAAGCTCATAATAGAGAAGCAATGAGGTTCTCAATCAATAAGGGAAGATCTTAGGGGTTGAACACTGTGTTCAAACTTAAAGGACAAAGTAAATAATTTCTCCAGAGTAAGTTTGCTCTCAAAGTTGAATTCTTTCTCTTCTTTCCATATCTCGGAATTGGCCCATTTATAGCATTCAAAATGGAACTGAAGGGTCGAGTCAAAACGTTTCCAATATATGGAAGGCCAAGGATCATAGATCTCCTGTCGTGACATGGAAACCCAACATTAATTTTCATTTTTTGGCACAAATCCTGATGTACGTGGGATGCATTGGAGAAGTCTGCGTATACACATGCTGTATAGTAGGAAATATGTGTACATGTGGAAAAATATTTATTTTTGGCTATGGATTTTATAAATAGGGATGATAATTCTGCACGGAGAAATGGAAAAAGGCCTTCTGGGCAAGATTGCATAGGGTGAGGCAAATATTTCTATAATAGATGCCCCCTAATGTGTGAGGTCAGAGGAGTATCTGCGATGGCCGAAATACATTATAGACAACCCAGAAGTGGAGTGATGGGGAACCAAATGGAAGAACTAGTTTCTCATTACATTCTGCACTGACAAATATACCAAACAAGTGTCCGTGTCCATGAATAGGAAAATACAAATGGGGTTACATGCCAATAACCTTCATAGTCACGAACGAGGCCTAGTAGAACCAGTCTCAGAACCAACCTGAAGATATCTGTATACAATGGAGTACAATCTGATCTCCCATGATCACTAAAGTCATATAGGTACTAGACCAATGAAAAGGAAGCAACAACTTAGGAAAGATGCGACCACATAGTGATGTCTTCAAGTCTTCTACACAATCTGCCAAGGGTGCAAGTATACATCATGTGAATAAAGGAGTTGAGGTCGAACACAATGAGACATCGTTTGATTACCGATCATTGAGGTATTCTGTTAAAAAACACGAGACAACCTACCAATAATGAAAGTAGGTATCAAGGCACCGAGTACATTCTTATAAGTTTGAATAAAGGAGCTGGTGTCGAACACCTAAAGAATCCATCGATCATGGGACATTGATGAATTCCAAACTGTCAGTGGTGAGAGAGCCTGCCATTGCTGACTGCAAGCCTCAAGGTACTCATAAGACTCTAGGTCCTATTTCTAGAATAAATGGGCTGAAGTCGATGGAAGGAGACTTATTGAAAGGAGAGCATTAAGGCATCTCTCATCAGTCAACACGAGGTACAAAGCAAGAGCTTCATGATTTGGTGGAAATCGGATGAAGAACATGTTCATGAACCAATGACCCAGTGCGTATTTCACATGTGCCGAGTGCAAGCGGTACAGGAAAAAGACCCTCTGAATAGAAGCCAATAATGAAAACTACCGACAAAGGTGAGGAAACCACCAATAAGGCTAATGGCATTCAAGACACTGCATGAATCCCAATGTGTGAAGAGATGTCTTGCCGTCGAACACAAGGGAAACCACCCATTCAATGACCAATGATGAAATGCCTACTGCTGGTTACCTACCAATGATGAAAGTAGGGTCAGGGTGCATGATAAAACTATTGTATCATGTGATTCTGAGACAAACTGAGGGTATGGCCGACATGCAAAGTCAAGAGTTCTGAGGAGTGCCCGACACAAGTTGATATAATTCCTTTGAACAAGAGAATGAGACACATGAAGGATTTCGACAGCATAGACACAATGATGAAACCATGAGATGTAGGAGGCATCAATGAAAACTCTGTATAGGGATTGGAAGACTAACCAGTCGGTAGAGAAGACTCTGTAATGAGCTCAACTTCCTAAGGCCATGATAACCCCAAAATTATGATGATAAATGGACTCAAATAACTTTGTGCTGTCTTCAAAGGAGACACGACTGCTGCCAATATGAGATAATACTCCCTTCCCTCCTATTGTTTTTTGTTTTTTCATAGACAAATGAATGCTATGATACATAGGAGGAAAACAGTGTCGTAAGTAAGAAAAACTAGTTCTAGCAGTGGAACATACCTATGCTCAATGCAAGGAGATGCATGCGGGAGATGGACACTCGGGGGAATGTTCCCTCCTAGGTATAGGGTGTCAAATTGTGAAGGATATAAACAAGGCTCTGCTTGGTTGAGGATGCAAAACTGCTGAGGCAAACAGTTTATAACGTAAAGAAAGAACCGACTATAGGCTCAATACTATAAGCAAGGGAATGAGATGCAATCATAACTTAACGCCAAAAAATGTCTTTTTTTATGTCTTTTAGTCTACTTGTTTGAAAAAGGGATAAACTTGTGCCAAATAGACGTCCTTTCAAATCCAATTTACGAGTGTGAAAGAGACAAGTTCACTCGACAATATTTTTGCTTTTTGAAGACGAGTTGGAAAGGAGCTTAAATTAAACTCGTTTGGGAGTCCTCGGGGTATAAGGCATCATGTTTATGAGTGAGAAATGAGGATCAACATCAAGTCATGTACTAGTTATGAGGGAATCCCGGTCCTATGGAAAAAATCTCTGCATGGGCACCAAGTGAAGTAGGGGATCTAACTAGGGCACCCATGTTTGGTAAATCTCTACCAATTGATAATGACATGACTTATAGTAGATGGAAGGTTCTGTGTAGCAAAAAATGGGTTCATACCTAAGGCATAAAAAGTGACGGTTATAGGACGATGTGAAAATGCATGATGGAATGGATACCTATCCTATATGTTGGGTAGTGAAAATACCTTCCCGTGGTGATGAATAGGCAACATAACGTTGAAATCTGTAAGAATCCCTGGTTAAAACTACAAAAACCAACTCAATCCACATTTGTATTGGTCCATTAGGTGAAAAAATGGCTCAAAACTATAGAAAGTGGGTAAAAATTGTTTATAAATAGTAACAAAACCAAAAATTACTATACCATTTTGATTTTTTACCCAAATAATTCAAATTGGACCAAAATACCTCTGAGATTCAAATGACGATTGTGGGAGCGTTAGGCAACGAAATCAGAAACAGTCTGGACCAGGTAAATCTTCTTCTCTTCCTCTTTATTTCCAGTGGATTAAATTTTTAAATTAGATTCCAAATTTTTAGTAATTGAGGGCGTAAAATGTGAAATTTGGTGTACGCGGGTTGTCTCCTATCGGGTTGTGTATAAGATGAGTTATATGCGCCTGTGAAAAATGTAGGGTGCGTATAGCCAACCCTATACGCGACTGTAAGTGAAGCAACTCACGTACATACATGCCAAAAATAAATTCTAAGGTTGCTAACTCAAATTTTGACTTGTCCTTGGCAGGATGGTTCTTGAATGGAGAGAAAGAGAGCACGAGGAGGTCGATGCTACTGTGGATTGAGATCCAGGGGCCCAAATGGCCTTAAAGTGATATGGCTTATATCAATTTTGGGCACTCAAAAGGATGAGGGCCCATGTGAGGTTTCTTGAGATTCTTGTGGGTTACTAGGACCCTGAGAGTGAAAGCTTCAACCTGTTAGGACCACATATTGCACCTTTTTTGCCCATACTTTTTACCATTATTATACCCTTCATCACTAGTGTTTAGACTCATAATATCACTACATCTGGTCATTCCAAGGTATACAATGTCCTTTCTCATTATTATATGCTTAA